>SJYQ01005667.1:60048-95372 GCA_006410935.1 Redunca redunca | reverse complement strand
GGGAGGGAGGGCGGTGGAGGCAAGTGGGCTTGAATGAGATTCATTTATTATGTTCAAGTCCAAACCAGCACCGTACCAGGCTGGGCCATCTACTGAGTGAAGGGGCCTTGGCTGTCAATGGGATGTGGGCACATCTGAAGCAGCAGGGTCTTCTAGAATTTTCTTTCAGTGGCACATCAATCCATCAGAGCTGGGCCGAGGCTCCTGCCACCTCCAGTCCCCCAAGAGAAGGGGGAGAGGAAGGCTGGCAGTGGGGCTAGGCAGACTCCCCCTCCCCCTGCTGGGGCTCGAGGACCACACTATGGTAGGCCCGGATGCAGGAGAAGGCAGTGGGTGGGATGCGGCGCCGGTCAATAAGGTTGTTCTCCAGGTGCGTGGAGATGAGGTTGGAGTCCTGGGCCACACGTGTGTCACAGATGGAATTCAGGGGCACGTGTCTGTGGAGGAGGGGTTGCAGGAGGAGCTGAGACCCAAGAAAGGAGAGTCAGGCATCAGGTAGAGGAAAGAAAGCATGGCCCCACAGTGGATGGTGGGGATATCAAGGCACAGACACCAGGCCCAGGGTGGAGGGTCACCTGGCCACTCAGGGCTCCCAACTTCTCCCGCCCTCCCCTGACCCAGATTCTTCTACCAGCCACTGGGCACGGCCTCCAATCACAACGATCAAGATGGCCCCATGGAAGCAGGGAAGGATGACCCCACAGTCCTGCCGCTGGCCTCTGGGGCCCCTGGGTGATGAGTCCACAGGCCAGAACATCTGGCCAGCCTGCCAGGCGGGGTCTCTGGGTCTCAGCGGAGCTGCCTCCCTCCCGGACTGGAGGAAGGGACAGGCCAGGGTGGGGTGGGATGAGGGAACAGCAGGATGTGGCCCTACCTGATCTTGTTGTGGCTCAGACGCAGCACCTGCAGCGCCCGGAGGCCCAGGAGACCCCTTGGGATGGCCTGCAGCTGGTTGTGGTCTAGGATCAGCTCGGCCAGGGAGGCCTGCAGGCCTAAGAAGGACACGCCGTGGATGCCGTCCTCGCGCAGGCTGTTATGGGCCAGGTGCAGGGTCTCCAGGCCGGGCTTCATGTGCGCAAATACGTAGCCAGGGATGCGCTCAATGCGGTTGTGGTGTAGTGTCAGGTGGCGAAGGCCCCGGGGCAGGAAGGAGGGCACATGCACGAGCTGGTTGTAGGACAGGTCGAGGGTCTCCAGCTTCCTGGGGTGCAGTAGGGGAGCTATAGTCGGTGGCCCCTGGTCCACGCCCCAGAGGAGGGTGGGGACTTGCTTCAAGATGGCAGCCGCCACCAAGTCTTCCAACAGCTGGAGAGGGCCAGGCCCTGTCTGCCTCGTGTGCCCTCTGCCCACGGAGGCTGGGAAAAGGTCTATGGGGTCCTCCCTTGCTCACTGCAGAGCTAGCGAGGCTGGCCCTTGGGGCGGAGATGGAAGAACTGCTCCCTTTCCTTTCCCTCCCTCCTAAGCCCGAGTGGAGGGGCCAGTGGTCTGGGCCAAGAGCTATCTCCCTGGTGGTCCCCACGCTGCACTTTCTTGACCTCTTGGCCCTACCCAGGCTGAAGGCAAGCTGAAGACTGATGGGGAGGGAAAACAGGAGCACAGGGTGGTGATGCTTCTAGAACAGATCGGGGCAAGGCAAGTGGCTTCTCTCACTGATATCCCCCCTCACCCAGCCCCTGTGGGTGGGGTCAGCTCTTTGGCCTTGGGGTGGATGCCATCCTCCGTCCAAAGCAGGTGGGTCTCTGGTGCCTCCCAAGCCTGCCGAGCCAGCAGCCCCCTCTCTGTCTACCAGCTGGAGAAAAACTGGCCGGCGCCGGCCTAGGCTTGACTGGCCGCCAGCCCCCTGCCCAGGCCCCGTGGCAGGAGTAGAACACGGCTGGGCGGCCCCTCCCTAGGCTGCTGTCTGCTTTCCTTTGCCCCCTTGGCAAGAGGGGGAGAGGAAAAAGGAATAATTAAACCCAAACGTCCTGGTAACTTTTTCCTGGAACACGAGGGCGCGGGGCGGGAGGCTCTGGTCCCTGGAATGGCAGTCCGGACTCTCAACCCGTCCTTCACCCCACCCCTGCCCTCCCTCAGTTGTCTTCAGACCCCAAAGATTGTCCCTCCCCAGCCCTTTGGCCAGTCCTGGGGTCACATCCTGACTCCTTAGGCAGTGCCTATAAAGGGCCTGTATGTTCCCCAGCCCCTCCTGCTGGTGACCTGACTCAGCCATCCAAATGAGATCATGGGGACTCATCCTGGACCCTTCTTCCTATAGTGGGGTGACTAGTGCCCCCCAAAGATATGGCTGCCCAGAACCCGTGTATGTGACCTGATTTGGCAAAAAGGTCTTTGTAGATGTGAGTGAGTGAAGGATCTTGGGATGACATCATCCTGCTTTAGGATGGGCAGGAAATACAGTGAGAGGTGGTCTTATAAGACAGAACAGGAGAGACACAGACACAGGGGAAGCCAGGTGAAAAATGCGGAGACTGCGGTGATGCGGCCACAAGCCAAGTGACACCTGGAGCCCCCTGAAACTGGAAGAGGCAGAAGAGATCCTACCCTGGAGGGAACATGGCCCTGCCACACCTTGATTTTGGATCTCTGACCTCCAGAACTATGAGAACAGAGCTCTCTGTTGTTTTAAGCTACCCTCTTTGCGGTACTTAGTTATGGCTGCCCCAGGAAGGTCACAGGCCTTTTTCCTGTGACTGCCATCTCTTCCATGCCCCTTCCTGCCCCTGTTGCTTCCTAGCTAAACACAGCATGGGGACAGCTTGCAGCACCTAGACTGCCCTCCCTCTGGGCACAGGCAGAGGAGGGATTTTGTGGCCTTGGGAGTTCTGTTGGGTGGGAGGGCCAGAGGGAAATCTTGGAGGAGCAGGTGGTGACTGAGGGCCCAGGCCACCCTGAACCCTGGGCAAGGACCCAGGTGACCCAGGTGACCCACCAGGCCCCGTGAAGTCTCTCTGCCTTCCCTCATAACTCTCTGCTTCCTTTGTGAGCATCCTCTATCTCTGTGCCCATGGGGGCAGAGCTTGGCCAGTGCCAGGGCTACCACAGTACTCACGGAAGATCGATCCAAGCACGGGGTGCCAGTCGGTCCTCCTGGAGCCGGTTGTTGCTGAGAACCAGCACACTGAGGCTGCGGCTGTGGTTCAGTGTGCCCTCTCTCACCTCCTCGATGACGTTTGTGCCCAAGTGCAGCTCCTAGGGCCAGGGTTCAGGGTAAGCAGTCCACCCACTACTCGGTGGTGGCCTAGCCCAGCTCCTTGCCCCCATCCACTAGGTCCCACTGTCTCTGCCCCTCTCAGGGATGTGGCCAGCTGTGCAAAAGATCCCAGTTGACACCTGCAAGCTGTACCATGACTCTTCAGAGTCCTGCAAGACACAGGCTCAGAGAGCATTGCCAAGCACCAGGGATCATGCGGCCAAGAGAGGGCATGAGCCTTGTTCAGGGACACCTGGCGGGTCCACGATGGTTCTCAGGACTCAATTTTGGGCTCCAGGAAGGTTTCATCAGGCGGAGGAAAGGCCCTTTGGTGCTGAGGCCTTGTGGGTTTAGCATCAAAATTGCCCCCACAGGCAGCTGGCTCAGCTGCTGTGGGCAGACACTCCAGTCTTTTGGCCATAGCTTTACCCTTGTGGCTCAGTTGGTAAAGAGTCAACTTGCAATGTGGGAGACCTGGGTTCGATCCCTGGGTTGGGAAGATCCCCTGGAGAAGAAAAAGGCTACCCACTCCAGTATTCTGGCCTGGAGAAGTCCATGGACTGTATAGTCCATGGGGTTGCAAAGAGTTGGACGTGACTGAGTGACTCTCACTTCCAGGGATTCCCTGGTGGCTCAGACAGTAAAGCGTCTTCCTGTAATGCAGGAGACCCAGGCTCGGTCTCTGGGTTGGGAAGATCCCCTGGAGAAGGAAATGGCAACCCACTCCAGTACTCTTTGCCTAGAAAATTCCATGGATGGAGGAGCCTGGTGGGCTATGGTCCCTGGGGTTGCAGAGTCGGACACAACTGAGTGACTTCACTTCCGTTTGCCTCTCGTGGCCTCAGGGCTCGTAGTTACCTGAAGGGAGGCTGGCAGGCCGGGTGGGATGGTCCGAAGCTGGTTCCGGTCCAGCCTCAGGTACAGCAGGCTGCACAGGGGCTGGAAGGCTAGGGGGGAGATGTTTCCATCATGTAGCCGGTTCCCTTCTACCTCCAGTGTCAGCAGCTGGCTGAGTCCTGTGGCAGCAGGCCGAGGGGGCAGGTGAACTGACTGTTGAGCTCAGAAGGCTGGCTGGGAGCTGCCCACCTTAGCTCCAGAGACACTCCCCCAGCCCTGGAGGCCAAGGCCACCTTTCTGGGTTGGTGCTCCCCATCTGTCCCCTGGGAGGCTGCCTTGGGTGAAGCCTCCGCTTGGCCCCTCCCCCTGGCCCCTCCCCCTGGGGCCTGTTCACACCCCGGAAGCTGCTGGGCTCCAGGCCCTGAAGAAGGTTGTCATTGAGTTTGAGCTCCTGTAGGGAGGTGGGCAAGGCTGGCACCGTGGATAGCAAGTTCCCATCCAAGTTCAGCCGCTTCAGCTGCGTCAGATTCTAGGAGGTTAGAGGAGAAGACCAAGCTAGAGACTGGGGTGCCACTGACTGGGGCTGGGCCTTCCAGGTGTGGCCTTGGGCTCGTCCTTCCCACAGACACCCCGGTTGGGTTGCATCATGGCTTCCTGGTTCCCTCTTGGACCAGGCTTGTCTGGCAATTTCTAGAACTCTACTCAGGTTCTCCCAAGAGTACTGGCCCCTTGGAGGACCTCAGGATCTGTGTTGGCCTCCATGCTCCCGGCTATGAACCATGTCACCCTATATCACTGATGCCCCTGGCACTGGCCCCCCTAGGAGACCAGGATGAGGGGCTGCTGGGTACCTTGAAGGCGTGGGGGTGCAGGCCAAGGGCGTCCAGCTTATTCTTGCTCAAGTCAAGCCACTCCAGGTTGGGTAGTCCCAGGAACGTGTGGGCTGGGATCTTGGCAATTTCATTCTCTGCACACACACAAGGCAGCCATTTTCCCAGCCCCTCCATCCCCCTCCACTCTGCCACTCCATACCTCCTCCACACAGGCCAGAGGCCGCAGTGACAGACTCCTTGAAGGAGCTGGCTCTTCTGATTGACACAGTCAGAGCCTCTCAGGTCAGAGGGGTGGTGAGTTGTCCCCAGGCGTGGCGGGGCGTCAGCCATGGGGACCAAAGACCAACTGTGGCGGACACCCAGGTGTATGTCCTTCTACCCCTGCCATGGGAGTAGGTGTGGGAAAGCGGGCCCACCCACCTGCCAAGTAAAGCGTGGTCAGGGCAGGGTCGGACAGGGCAGGGACACGTTTCATCTTGACATTGCTGCAGGCGATGGCTGCCTGGGCCAGGAGGCAGGAAGCTGGCAGGGAGGGCATGATCCACTCCGCAGTGCCTGGGCCTATAGGCCCAGGGCTCTGCCCTCGCCTGCTTCCAGCTCTTTTCCACCCATGACCTGTGGTCTCCGAGGTGTTGTTGCCCTCTTTGCCTCGGCTATGATCCTTCTTCTCACACCAGCCTGCTGGCCTGGGTTGCTGGGGGGCCCCTGGAGGATAAGAGACAAGGCCTCAGCCTGCTCACATGGCAACAAGGCCCCACTGAGGAGCAAGGTCTTTCCCGGGGCTCCCCAGACCTGCTGATGACTCAGCCAGCTGTACCAGAAAAACAGGCCATTGGGCCTCCTGCCCTTGGCACCAAGGGCAAAGGCCCAAATTGGGGCCCTGAGGCTGGGGTAGAAGATCTGCCTGGGAGGGTTGCCCTCCTGCCTTGCAGATGGGGGCACTCAGCTTGGGCACTCTGAGAGCAGGTGGGGGTCTCAGTGGGTGGGGGTGTCAGTGTGATTGGGCTATGTGTCCGAAGTCAGTCCTCACCTTTAGGGGACCTCTGGGGTTTTGGGCCCCTTTTCTTGGCTTCCCGGCCTCCGACCTGCCTACCCTGGCCCTTCTTGGCAGCCATGGCATCCTCTTGGGCTTGGGGGGTTCTTGCCACCCCAGGCCTGGCTGTATCTGTGGCCTGGGGGTGGACCTGCACGGTGCCGGCCCCATGGTTGTGGCCCTGTTTGTGCTCCCAGGTTGCTTGCTGTGTCGACCTCCTCTGGGTCAGCCTGGGTCTGTCGAGGACCTTCCAGTGAGGGACTGTGGGCTGGGTGGAGGCTCTGGAGGCCCCCTCCTTGGAGGTGGGCTGCAGCGGTGCCCTGTCCAGCTGCCCTTCGTCAGGCCTGTCCAGGCTCCCGTTCGTGAGCATGGGTCGCACTTGACCTGCAGAAGGAGCCAGTGTGGGGTGGGGTGGCTGGGACCCCTGTGTGCCTGGGAGGTAGCACCTCCTTCCCGAGGAGGGAGATAAGCCGTTGGCCTGCCTGCCTCTCTCCTGTATTTCCCCAGGCCTCACTTCTGCCTTTTTTTTCTCTCCTCAGGAGCTCTTGGCCTTCTGTCACCAACCCAAAGCCACCAAGTGTTAGAGATTCCCTGATCTCCAACCCGCATTTTCACTGTGCCAGAGTGGGGGACCCCGATTAGGAGAGAGGTTCTCAATGTGATAAGCAGGCTGCGTCACCCTGCCTGCTTCTCAGAACTCCCAGGGATCCTTCAGGGACAAGGCACCAGCAGGTCCTTGGCTCATGACTGTGGGTCCAGGAGACCTTCAGTTGCCCTATTCAGAGAGGTGGGGCCTGCTCCTGTGTCTCCAGTTCCCTGTGGCTTCTTCCTGGGCAGGGAAGGGTAGGGATCCCCTCTGGGAAGATGAAGGGTCGCTGCCACATGGCACAGTTTGCTCCTGGAGGTGAAGGCCCCAATGCTTACTGGGAGAGGAGGTGTTGAGGGTGAAGAGAGCCTACAGGCCACTCTGAGGGGCTGTCAGCCATTGCAAAATGGGGATAATAGTCTCCCAACCCAGGCCTCCCCTCCACTGCATGGTGCATGCTGAGTCCCTCAGTCATGTCCAACTCTGTGTGACCCCATGCACTCTAGCCCGCCAGGCTCCTCTGTCCATAGAATTCTCCAAGCAAGAATACTGGAGTTGGTTGCCATGCCCTTCTCCAGGGGGATCTTCCCCACCCAGGGATCGAACCCAGGTCTCCTGCATTACAAGTGAATTCTTTACTGCTGAGCAACCTGGGGAAGCCCCTCACGGCATGGTAGCCTCTCCTCAACCAGCACTGACCATGGGCCTGTCCTGCAAATCCTGCTGTCTGCAGTGGGTAGGGGACTGGGTCCCCTCACGGGCCCCTCCCATCCCACCCCTGGGCCTGGGCGGGGCCTCCGCTTCTGGCCTCCCATGCTTCTCCTGGTCCCCTTGGTAGGCATTAGGGCAGCCAACTGTACTCTCCAACCAGCAAACCTGGGTCCGTTTTTCCAGATCCAGCTGCAGCAGCCTCTCTTGGCAAGGAAGTGTCTTCTCTCCCCTGTCCCCACCATGGGCAATCAGCATAAGGGCCTCTCAGAGTCCACCATGCCCCCTTGCCCTCCAGGAATGGGTTCCCTGAGGCTCATGGGTCCCTTGTGGCCTTGAATGGAACACTCATGGGAGGTCATGAGGTGGGCAGCCTCAGGGTGAATCTGCTTGCTCTCCCTCTGCACCAGCCCTGGAGGTGGGGGGTCCCGGTAGTGGGGGAGAGTGCCATCATGCCAGCCTCCCTGCTAGTGCCACTTACTCACCGTCTGGGGGCCCAGATGCGCTGGGTGGCGGTGGCTGCAGGGTGGGCAGCCCTGTGGGGGTTGGCCGAACCCCGGGCCCTCTCGGGCCATGGACTTGCTTGGCCAAGGCCCCTCCAGGGCAGCACCCCACCCAGAGAGCCAGGATGGGGAGTAGCACCCTCTTCATGGCCGCTGGAGCTGGCAAAAGAGATGAAAGGCTGGGAAGGATGGAACACCAGTGGGGCAGTAGGCGACAGTCTGGCTCCCAGAGCTACAGTGCTTCGAGTCTCCCCTACCTGGCCCAGCCCTCCTCCAGGAAGGCTGTCCTCCAATAAACGCCTCCCCAGGCCTGGCCCCCTGCTTCCCGCAAAGTCCACTGCTCTCATCTGAGGAGAAAGAGAGATTGATTATTTTTTTCTTGGACCTGAGCACTCTCGTTCCTTTTCTGAGAAGCCTGAATTCATTCTCCACTGGCCCTGACCCAGTGGCCCCCGTGAATAGGGCTTCTGTCTCTGTACACAGGAGGACCTATGAGGCCCACCACAGATGGGGGTGCCCACCTCGGGCTTCCAGGTCCTACCTCAGTGGCTGGGAAAAGAGAGGGTCCAGGCCTTGAGAGCCAACAACACACCCCAGGGCCTCCAAGGTCCTTGGGAGCCAGGGCAGATTCCCAGGCCACCCAAACCATGGTGGCTCCAGCCACTCTGTTGAAGTTGCCGATGCTGAGGCCTCCCAATTCCAGGGGAGACAGAACCTGTGGGCAGAGCTGGGATGGGGCCCCAGTGCCCCCCACCTCTGGGCAGCTCCCTTTCCTCTAGGCTTCCACCTCCTCCTCTGTAAAACGGAGAGCGGGTATACATACACCCTGCAGGCCCCCCCACCATGCCCTCACCCCCACATAGGAGTGTGTGTGGACCAGGGCAGCCCGGTTCTTCGGTAACCCTTGGCCTGGGGCAACCTGGCAGCCGCCTGGGTGAGGCCATCTCACAGGTCCTCACAGACTCCTTGGCTAATAGCTTCCAGGTCCCAATGGGACTGCTGACATCAGGCAGATGGGTCCCTCTGGGTCGGGATGGGGTTTGAGAGCAGGGGCAAAGAAGGGGTGTCTTGACCACAGGCTCCCTGGCCCGCCCTCAGAGGGCCCCAGCTCTAGGCCCAGCTGTGGCAGCAGGCGGGGGCTGGCAAAGCGGCTGGGTCTCACCACATGGCTCTTTGGGGCCAGCCTTGAGGAAGCTTTTCCTACAGCCCTGTCCAGCATTGACTTATGTTTGGAAGCGATCTTAAAAAATGAGTTAATTGTGGGCAAGGCTTGGGTGGAGGGGAGAGGGGGAGGGGTGAGGAACAGGGCCAGGAAGGCTTGTGGAGGCGTGTCCTGTAGCCATCTGGGGCTCAAGGTATCTGACCGGGGCCAGGGAGGAATGTGTGAGACCTAGGATGGGGCAGGGGGCACAGATTTCCCCCCACAAGTGAGTCTTTCTTTGTGCCTGGGGAACAGCCTGAGTCCCGAGTGCCAGATGTGGTGAGCACACAGCAGTCACTGCCTTCCCAGAGCCCTTGGGCCACCTAACAGTCCCACGTGAGCCACACAGGGTCCGCCATCCTATCTGGGGCTCTGGGTTAAGAACTGAATTTGGGACCATGAGACAGAGACAGTCTGGGGATTATGATCAAGCGCCCTGGGAGCCAAAGATGAAGCCATCATCTGCTTGTGTGCTCATAGGTGACACAGGATATCCTGGGCTAACGTTTTGCTGAAGCTGGGGGATGGGGAGAATGTAGGCACAGGAGGCCAGGGTTTGCCCAGGGATCCTGGACCACTGAGCCCAATCCCTCCCCACTCGGTACAGAGAAGGAACCGAGAGGGGGTAGGGTTGGCCCAAGTCTGATGCCGGAGACCGGGTCTCCTGCCTCCTGATCTGGGCATTGCTTGAGGACGTGGTAGGACCCAGATGGGCCCCTGGAGATGGATGGACTGGTAGGAGCCCCGGCTCTGACCCTCCCCCTGCCTGGGGATGGATTCTGGAATCCTGGCCCCCAACCCATTTCCCCTGTTCGCGCCGCTCCCCAGGCGCTGACTAAACATCCTGCCATCTGGTTCCCATTAGCTGGGCTGGAGGTGGGGGAAGCCTGTTCCCAGGTTTCTTTGGCACAGTGGCCTGGAGGAGGGAGGCCTAAGCTCCTACCCACCTAGGCAGGAAGGGGCGAGGCCTGGAGCACTTTCAGCCCCTCAGTCCCATGGAGTCCTGTCCTCGCTGCCCTTCTCCCACTGGGGGCTCATCGGCCACCTGGCCATCTACTCTGTCCAGTATCTAGGGGTCTGGCCATCGTGGGGACCTTGCAGCCACCCTCACAGAGCACAGCCAGCACACAGAGCTTGCTCGTGGACTGGGCTGAGACAGGCAGGGCCCCAGGCCAACACTAACCCTGAGCCTGGTGTCTGGATTTTCCAGGAACCAGAGATGTAGCCTGAGGGTTGTTGGAAGGGTTTTGGTCTCCCAGCTCTGCCCGGACGGCTCAGCCATGTGATGTCAGGAGGAAGCCTCCCTGCTCAGGGCCTCGGTCTCCCCATTTCGTTGTGGTGGATATGGTCTCTTTAGAAAGTTCTAGAATCTGAGAACTGGAAGGGATGTATAGAAACTGGATGAGATGATCACAATTGCTTCTGGCTGCACAATCTCAAGGTTCTGAGGGCTAGGAAGGGAGTCTTGCTTCTCCTCTGGTTCTTCCCTTCCATGTGGCCCACTGTCTACATGCAATTGCCCCCCAAGAACACACATACCCTCATGAATCAGGACTCACTCAAATTGGCAGCCTAGAGGATGACAAAGCAATGCCCTTTCGTCCCTCAAGCCTCCTTAGAACTGCACAGCGGAAAGCTCCTCTCCTGTCAAGGGAGGATTGGAGAATAGATCTTTGCTCAGAGAACATTCCTGAGCCCCTGCGGTGGGCCAGACACCATGCCTGGCACAGTGTGTGGTGAACCACATGGCCAGCTTCCCTGTGCTCACAGAGTGTGCTGTCTGCTGAGGTGCATGAGGACCCCATCAGAAGGAAAGAGGCTGGCCATGGTGACTGTAGGAAGAAACACTTTCGGCAGGATGAGGACTGTGAGAAACTGACCTTTGGGCTGAGATGCGAGTAAAAAGGAGATATCCGTGCAAAAAGGGCTCCAGTAAGGAACCCCCCGAGGAGGATGGACAGCAAGCGGTGCGAAGGCCCTGAGGCAGGAAAGGCTTTGGCCCACTTTGAGAACCAGCAAGGAGACCAGCGTGGTGGAGCAGGCTGAGTGAGGGGTGAGGCTGGGGAAGGGTTGCAGGGCTAGCTTGATAGTGCATCAAAGTGTGGCCAGTGGACTTTGCCTTTGACCTTGAAGGAAGCAGGGAACGGCTGTGGATATCTGAGCAGAGGAGCTACACGTGATCTGACTTTAAAAAAAATTTACTGAAGTATAGTTGATTTACAATGTTGTGTTAATGTCTGCTGTACAGAAAAATCTACAGTTATACACACACACACGTATAGTTTTTCTTTTTCATATTCTTTTCCATTATGGTCTATCACAGGATATCGAATATAGTTCCCTGTGCTATATAGTACAGAGAAGGAAATGGCAACCCACTTCAGTATTCTTGCCTAGAGAATCCCAGGGACAGAGGAGCCTGGTGGGCTGCTGTCTATGGGGTCACACAGAGTTGGACATGACAGCGACTTAGTAGCAGCAGCAGCTATACAGTACGATCTTGTTGTTTATCCATCCTATATATATAATAGTTTGCAGCTACTAATCCCAAACTCCCAATCCTTCCTTCTCCCTCCTCCCCCTTGGGCAACCACAAGTCTGTTCTCTATGTCTGTGAGTCTGTTTATGTTTCAGAGATAGGTTCATTTGTTTCGTATTTTAGATTCCGCATATAAGTGATATCATATGGTATTTGTCTTTCTCTTTCTGACTTAGTATGAAAATCTCTAGGGCCATGCATGTTTGCAAATCCATGTTGCTGCAAAGAATTTCATTCTTTTTAATGGCTGAGTTATATATATATATATATATATATATATATATATGCTGCATCTCCTTTATTCATTCATCTGTTGATGGACATTTAGGTTGTTTCCATGTCTTGGCTATTGTGAATAGTGCTGCTATGAATATAGGGGTATGTATATCTTTTTGAGTTAGAGTTTTATCTGGGTATATGCCCAGGAGTGGGATTGCTGGGTCATACGGCAACTCTGTTTTTGGTTTTTTTGAGGAACTTCCATACTGTTTTCCATAGTGGTTGCACCAATTTACCTTCCCACCAACAGTGGGGGGCGGGGGGGCTTTTCTCCACACTCTCTCCAGCATTTATTATTTGTAGACATCTTAACAATGGCCATTCTGACTGGTGTGAGTTGGTACCTCATTGTAGTTTGGATTTGCAATTGTCTAATAATTGTCTAATGGAGCATCTTTCCATGTGCCTATTGCCCATCTGTATGTCTTCTTTGGAGATTTCTCGATTTAAGGCTTCTGCCAAGTTTTTGATTGTGCTATTTATATTTTTGTTATTGAATTATATGAGCTTCTGTATATTTTGGAAAGTAAGCCCTTGGGCATCATTTGCAAATATTTTCTCCCATTTCATAGGTTGTGATCTGACTTATATTGTAAAAGGATCCTTTGGATTGCAGGGTGGAGCACAGACTTGTTGAGGGCACAAGGGCAGAAGGAGGGAGCCAGTGTGGAGGCAGCTGCACCCTTCTCTGGATCGGTCTTTGAGTCTGGCCCAGGGTGGAGGGGGCTAGTGGGAGAAGTTGGTGGAGCCAGAACAATGAAGACTGAGTGACCCCGGGGCAGAAACTTGGGAAGCCAGCTCTTGACCTGTCGAGTGTAAAATGGGTGATCAGCCAGCCAAGTGGTCAAATCTGTAAGGCATTTCTGTGTATGCATCTGGAGCTCAGGGTCAAGGTCTGGGCTACCAGTCCTGCCCTCCCCCTGCCTGTCATTAGATGAGTTCATTGAGCCCCTACTATGTACCAGGCCTTCTGCCAGGACCCAGGGAAGAATAGTGGCTCTGCAGCCGAAGACAGACTCCTGGGGTAACACCCAGAGCAAGCAGACAGGCTTGTTCTTGTGCCTTCCACAGTGTGTCCCAGTAACATCAAAGCTTGTCTGCGCATGTGCCCGTGTGTGCGTGTGTGGGCATCTATCATATATAAACAAAGGTACAGTGGCCTTTTCCCTCTTCAAATTTTGAGAAGAAAAAAGGCAAACTTTCCATGTCCTCTTCCTGTTGCCAACCATTTCTTCCCTAGAGAAAACCCATCTTGTTTTAATGCCGTGAAAACCCCAGAGGATCTGGTCCCAATTAAACAACTTTTCTTGCAGATGCTTTTGTGAGATCCAAATACATCAGGTGGTCCAGATTCCTGTGTCGTGCTTCCTTCCTTGAGACCTGGTGTTCCTGAGCGAGCAAGCCACGGAGGGAGAGTGAGAGAGAGAGAAGAGAGGCACATAGACAGACAGACTGAAGGAAAGACAGAAGAGAGGGAAATGGAACACAGAATCCAGATGATGGCTGGGAATGCAGTGATGGGTAGTAAGAAGCACTGGCGGTCAGGGGAGAGGACCGTGGGCATCCTCTGGACTGTGGGCATCCCTGGGGAAGGTGCCAGTGGAAGGTGGGCTGAAGGAGGGTGGAAAGCAGCAAGCGTGGCTTGGGGACAAAAAGGTCCCAGGTGGCTGATGTGGCTGGGTCGAGGGGGCAAGGTTAGGGGCAGGTGGGGGCCACTCTCCCAGCCTCCTTCTCTTTTGAAATTCCAGATGGTTCTTGCCAATAATGTGGGCCCTGCTTGACTCCCCGTGGAAGCTGCCCCTGCCCCTCCAGGTGGGCATCAAGAGGCTCCACACGTGGGGCAGAGGCTAGTGTGGGCCTGGGGGCGAGCGAGCAGGAACGCGAGGTTGAGCCTCCCCCCAGCCCCCACCTCCCCGGCCCTCCGGAGTGGGCACGTTCACGTTCCAGTCCTGGCGCCCGTGTCTCCAGCTCCAGACGCATGTGACTCAGCCCCGCCGGCCTTGCCAAGCTGTCTAGACCCAAGTGTCTCCCCGTGGAGGGGGCCCTCCCGCCGGCCACTTCCTCTGACACCGCCCCGGGGTGGGGGTGGGGGGGGCGCTGTGGCGCC
Source organism: Redunca redunca (assembly GCA_006410935.1). Taxonomy (NCBI): domain Eukaryota; kingdom Metazoa; phylum Chordata; class Mammalia; order Artiodactyla; family Bovidae; genus Redunca; species Redunca redunca. The sequence goes on along the minus strand of SJYQ01005667.1, from coordinate 81,556 downwards.
CCAGCGCACGTGCAAGTGCGCGTCCCCGCCTTGCCATGTGCGCACACCCCTGCCCCATCAGCCTTGGGGGGGCGCCAGGCGCGTGCGCAGAACCCCCAGAGACCCCCCCACCCCCGAACGAGAGGGCGCGAGCGCAGGGCGCTCTAACGTCTGCGGAGGCCCGGCTCACTCCCTCGGAGCCCACCCCCCTCCCCGCGTGGCTCCCCCAGGCTCCCCCAGAGGAGGGCCCGGGAGCGCACTTGTGGGGACAGCCCCGCCCATGCACCCTGGCTTCCTCCCGCACCCCCACAAGCCTCTCGGGCCTCCAAGTGGACCCGCAGGCCCTCGCAGGCCCTGGGGGTGGGGCCCTAAAGCAGAAGGTTTGTGGCCTTGCCTGGATGTCTCAGGTGCAGAGAGCCAAGGGCTCTATCAAGACCCTCTCAAGGGCTGGTTCTCCAGCTGCGCCCCCCACTACCCCCACCCTTGGTCCCTGTCCCAGCGTAGGGATCAGAAGGGACAGAAAGAGGAGGCCAAGGTCCCAGGGAAACTGCTTCATCCTCTTGTGCCAGCTGCTGCTGCTGCTGCTGCTAACTCACTTCAGTAGTGTCCAAGTCTGTTCAACCCCATAGACGGCAGCCCACCAGGCTCCCCCCTTCCCTGGGATTCTCCAGGCAAGAACACTGGAGTGGGTTGCCATTTCCTTCTCCAATGCGTGAAAGTGAAAAGTGAAAGTGAAGTCACTCAGTCGTGCTGACTCTTAGCGACCCAGACACGCTCAATGTGGACACAGGCCGAGAGTGAGAACGTTCCTGATGGTTTTCATCAGGCAGCTCCTAGGCTGACATTCTTAGCCAGCCAGGGCTAGGACCAGAGACCCCAAGACTCCCCCAAGCCTCCTCTCCAGGCAGGTCCATGTCTGTCAGGCCCATAGACACACCTCTGGGGTCCTCCAGACTTATGCCACCCCAGTGCGTGGCCAGAGCCTCTGGGTGGGTGAGTGGCAGTCCCCCAAAGGAAAGCTAGTGTCATTCTTGTTCCCAGAACCCTTCTGGTCTGTTGCGCATGACAAAGTTTGGGGTCCCTGCAGCCTTGAGGCTCTTCCCAATCTCATTGGTAAGGGTCCCCTGTGTTCATGTCCTCTACCCCTCCTCCCATCCATGTGAAGATGGTTTATTTTGGAGTGGGCTTCTGGCTGGCACAGATGGCGTGGGCTGGCTGCAAGCCCTGGGCACCTGGGTGGATGGGTGACCAACAGTCCAGCCTGCTGGCTCAGTCTGGAGCAGATGAGAGAGGTCCAGGAAGAGGGTAGGCAGGGAAGACAGAGTGGGGCTTGAGGAGACAGCCCTTTCACTTTGCCTCTCCTGGAGAACCTTGAACTCAGACCTTCCTCAGCCTGGCCTCATCACCCTGTGTCATTTCTCCCCCAGATCTAACGCCAGGCCCAGCCACTTACTTCTACAGAGCACCTCAACCCATAACTATTGGAATTCTTCCCCTGAAATCGCTCTCTCTTACACACACACACACACACACACACACACACACACACACACACACACAGACATGTGCCCTTTTCTCAGGAGCCTGCATTTGATGCTCACCAGAGGATGTGGTGAGGAGTCCTTTGATCTCATTTTGTTACTGGGGAATCTCAGGGGTATGGGGAGTGGGCACTGGAGGGATCCTCCATCCCTCCAAAGCTCCCCTTTCTTGGAACAAGGCCTTCAGTCTGTCTCAGAGGCAGCCGAAGCAAATCTGCCTTCTCTTCCCTGTCTGTGTGTGTTAGTCTGTGTCCAAGTCTTTGCAACAACTCTTTGTGACCCCATGGACTGTAGCCCGCCAGGCTTCTCTGTCCATGGAATTCTCCAGGCAAGGATACTGGAGTGGATTGCCATTACCTTCTCCAGAGGAGATTTCCCTGGTGGCTCAGTTGGTAAAGTGTCTGTCTACAATGTGGGAGACCTGGGTTCGATCCCTGGGTTGGGAAGATCCCCTGGAGAAGGAAATGGCAACCCACTCCAGTTCTCTTGCCTGGAAAATCCCATGGACGGAGGAGCCTGGTAGGCTACAGTCCATGGGGTCGCAAAGAGTTGGGGACGACTGAGCTACTTCACTCACTCACTCTCCAGAGGAACTTCCCAACCCAGGGATTGAACCGTCACAGGCAGATTCTTTACCATTTGAGCTACAGGGAAGTCTCTTACTTACTGGAGAGGTAAACCTTGAACTTTCACTTTCTTTGATTGGCTGTTGAGGGGGGGACCTGGTTCAGATTCCCCCAGCACCCTGGGGTCTGCTGCTAATGGCAGCTGCAACTTTGGGGCCGAGATGCTCTCGAGGCCCTTCCTCTCACCCGATGCCCTGTACAGCTCCTACCAGCAGCCCACTGCTCCAGGGCAGGGAGGCCATGGGGTGAAGCCACCTGGTTGACTATACATTTCTGTGCCCAAGGCACAAGGCAAGGTGCGTCACGTGGCTGGCTGCCTCAGCCACCACCGCTCGCTGCCAGCCCATCCCTGACACAGTGAGGCCAGTACCTGTCAACTGGTCTCATTTTCCAGCCTCTTTTCCAAGCACTGACACATGGCCAAGTTTCCCCTAGGATCAGGAGTTTGGTTCAGTTCTCAGGTCTGCGCAGGCCCCTGCGGTCTCTGCTGACATCCGTGCCCCCCACACCCAGCCCCATCCCCTCTCAGGTGGACATTATGTTTCAGCTCTTGACCTGCCCAGGCCTCCTGCACAGAAGCCAGGAGCTCTGGGCAGGCATGCCCCCTAACAGAGTTGTCCACATCCCTCCCTGCCTCCCTGAGCTTGCATACCTTCCAAGACAGAGGGCTCCCTCCCTTTTCCCAGGCAGCCAAGCTAGTATTTTTGACAGTGCCCTCTGAGAGAAGTGCTTCCTTGTATTGAGTTTGAGTCCACATTTTCAGAGGCGTCTACCACTCTGCAGTCCTTTCTAACCCACCCAGAGAGGCCCAGTGGTCTCTGTTTCCATCCCAGTCCCGTCTTTCCAGTGGATGAGGCTTGGGAGGCACCATGATTTGGGGGTGGTGTGGGAGGGGAAGCTGAGACCCGCTGCTGCCATTTTTATGAACTGAGGGCTGGCCAGTGGGCTCTCCATGCAGGGGACGGACCTGAGTGACCCTTTGAGATGGTCTTCTCCCATCAAGGCCCTGATAATCCCACCACATCCTATCCTGTGCCATAGACAGAGCTGCTGAGTCGGGAAAGGGCTGTTTAGACTACTGGCTCCATAGAGCTGGGTGGAGAAGGGGAATTTTCTTCCAGAATACACAGGGGCTGGTTTATTCCTGATCTTCAGGAGCAGAGGATATGGGGAGGGTGGGGAGGCCACCACACTGCCATAGTTTCTCCCGCCAAATTCCCTAGTCCTAGGAAAGATCCACAGAAAAACCCACAAGAATTTGAATGTCTGAGCTGGGGCTGTGATGGAAATGAAATTTTTTAAAAAGAAAGAAAAACAAAAACAGAAAAAGAGGGGAAAAAAGATTGGTAAAAAAATACCCAAAAGCCCCCTACAGCCTTCAGTGGTGAGAAGAGCCCAAGTCAGCAGCCACATTGGAGGGGGAAGGGACCTTACAGTGCTTTTGCAAATCTCTGAGTCCCTGGGTCCCTAGGCTGGGGCATCCTTCAGCTCAAGTGTAGAGGCTCTGTGTTCTCAGAATAGCTTGGAATTCCAGACCATTCACTAGGGAATCAGGCCCTGCTCCACAAGGCCAGGCTGGGGTCCCTTCCTCTTAGCCCAGATTCCTGCCCATCCCTTCCTTCCAGAACATGGCTGAGCCCTCTCCTGTCATTCAGAGGACTGAAGTCGCCTCCTGCCAGTTCCCTAGGTCTCCTGGCCTAGTCTAGCCCTGCCCCCTGATGCCACCTTCCAGGAGATGGCAGGATGGGGCACTAAGCAGGGACAGACTCTGGGGAGAATCAAGGAGGGCTGGCAGCAGCTCCTTGCTGCTGGTTTCCCACTCCCTGAGCATCAGCCACCCTCCATCTCCTTCCTATCTCATCTGATCAGCAGGTCCCCGGGATGCGGGTGTTCTCTGAGCTGGGGGTTTTGGAGGTGTGGCAGAGGACAGGCTGACAAACGTCATTTCAGACTCTTGAGTTTGAGGGGCCTGAGAGGTGCAAAGACATTTGTAAGTGGCCAGGGCACGAAGGAGATACAGAACCTTCCAGAAGGTCAAAGACAGACTGGAGGAGGGGTAGGTGAAAGGAGCATAATAATAGTAAACATGTACATAGTGCTTTTCACATGCCAGGTATTGCCCTGGGTATTTTATAGAAATTATTACCTCATTCCACCCTCATAGCAACCCAATGAGGTAAATGCTCTCAGGATCCACATCAGGTGCGTGAAAGGAAGCACAAAGAGGTTAGGTAACCTGCCCAAAGACACACAGCTTGGGCCACATTCGAATCCACAAAACCTCTTTCTAACTACAGCTGTGAGTGTGGGCAAACGGAAACAGAGACCCGCGCTGGAACGTGGGACGCTGAAGTCCCAGTTCTGTCCCGTTACCTAGGTTCCCCCTTCATCTTTCCGCGGAGAAACCGCGGGAAGAGGGCAGGAGCGCCCTCTCCTGGAGGATGCTCTTCCTTCCGCGTCCTCCGCCCCGGGCCGGCTGGCTGGAGCCTAGCGCGTGAGCCTGGGACGGAGCGCTAGCCCCGGCTCCTCCCGCTTTCCTCGAGGTCAGCCTCCTGGGCGCAGACGCTGCCCAATGGGAAGGCACGGTGGAGGAGGGGGAGGGATGCGTCTCTGCGCAATGCTCCAGCTATGGCGCAGGCGGGTAGGCGGGAGGGACACTAGGCTCGCGATTGATTGGTAGCTGGGCCGGCTAGTCAGCCGAGGGCATGGGCAGGGCGCGGCCCTCGAGCGGGAAACATGGCCGAGTTGGGTCCTGGCGGTGGCTCCGCTGGCGGCGTTGGCTACGAGGATGAGAGTGACGACAGCTCGTTCCAGGCGGCCGTAGAGGTCTTCGCGAAGCTGAAGGTGCTGCAAGGCCCCGGGAGTTGCCCCGGGGCGGCGGGGCTGCAGAAGTCGGTGGCGCCTCTGCCGGGGGGAGGCTCGTAGGCCGTCCGTCTCCGCTCCCTGGACGGCCCCAGGCTTACACTTTGCTGTCTCAGTGGCCCGTGCCTGGGAGTTCAGGGGCCTGAACTTTTTTCCCGAGGATGCTTTAAGGCTTGGCGGGCGGCAGGAGTGCAGGGGCGGGCGGTGGGGGTATGGGGCCACAAATCCTGGCTTCTAGGAGGAGGTCGCAGGTCTGGGGGAGACAGATGGGCGGAGTGCATGCCTCCGGCTTTTGCTTTTCTGCAGCAAATGCCGGTGACAGCGGTGGTGAAGACACCCTCCCCGCGAGGTCAGGCGGCAGCCCCGGGGCTGTGACCCGTTCTCCCCTCATCCCCTCTCCTTTCCCCTCCGCGACACCTCTCCCCTCGCCCGCCCCCTCCCTCCTGTCCGTGATCGGCCCCGTGGACCCTCTCCCGGTTCCCTTTGCTCCACGGCAGATATCGGAATCTCGCCATAACCCCTAGTTGCTACCAAGTCAAACTACCGCTTCTGCCTCGAGGGGGGCTCGGAAAAGGACGCGAAGTGGTGGGCACCTGGAGCTGCAGATGACGGGGACTGAACTCTGGGCGTGATCAAGACCGCTACCCGTGGTCCGTGGCGGGGGGTCTGTGTCACCTGCCTGGTGGCTGATCGGCGGCCGGGAACGTGTGTGAATGGAGGTGCACTGAGAGCGTGATTACTGCTCTGCGTTTCAACCTTTCGCTGATGTTGCCTTTCTAAAACTTCCTGGCTTTCCCTTTCCTTGTTTAGGACCTCAACTGCCCCTTTCTTGACGGTCTTTATATCACAGAACCAAAGACCATTCAGGAACTGCTGTGTAGCCCGTCGAAGTACCGCTTGGAAATCTTGGAGTGGATGTGCACACGGTAACAACCTGCTTTCTTCCTCCCCCACCCTTGGGGTACACAGACACCACTCAACCCACAGGGGAAGATGGGGTTTCTTCTTTATATGAGAGGGTGCCCACTGTCTTTAGTCACCTGTTTAGATAAGAAGTGAAGCCGTGCTCGAATCTGGGAAGAAAGTGCCCTGGAGAGCGCTTCAGCTTGTCTCTTCACAGCTGTGCTATAGCTGAGCTTGGCTTCTGAGCATTTTTCTGGCTGTAACTACTACTTTCAGAGCTGGCAGGGATCTGGGAAATGATGTACTTCAGACCTTTCATTTTCAGACTAATGAGAAGCTAATGTTCAGAGTGGAGTCAAGAACTGTCTGGGGTCTTACTACCGAGGAGTGGCAAGCCAGGGCCGAGACCCCATTTCCCAGTCCTTTGGGTCATGGTACCATTCCTTAGACACTGATGGGTGTCCGCAAGGAACTGGGGGTGCAGAAGGCTGAGGCACCAATCCCAGTGCCTTCCCACCAGCAGCTCCCAGTACTCTGGAGAGCCAGACAGGACAGCAGGCCAAGACAAAGCCAACAGGCTGAGGGCTCTGGCAGGGGTGTGCTCAAGAGGCTATGAGTATCCAGGATAAAGATGGACACGTTTTGCCCTGGGACCTGGAGATTTTCTTTAAAAGGAGACAGGATATGTGAGCCAGGTCTTTGAAGGTTGTATAGGATCCTGTATGTGTGCCACGCAGGGACCTGGGCAGACTTGGCTTCCCTTGTACCGTGCCAGGCACACACAAACACACACACAGCTGCACCATGTGTCCAGCCACTAGCCTCAGGTCACAGTATGGTGTTGCACATACTTGAGATGTGCTCTAGGGTCTGAGGTGACAAGCGGGCACACAGACACATGCTCACTGGGGTACCATTCCTCAGATACTGATGGGGGTCTCAAAGGAACTGGGGGTGCAGAAGGCTCAGGCCCAGTCCCAGTGTTGGGCACACCTCTGTTGTCTGAGTGCTGGGATGTTGGCATGGAGGAGGTTGCGTTTGATCTGGGAACAGCTCATGGCGGACACTGGTTTCCATAGGAGCGAGGAGTCAAGGTGTGGGAGAGAACCAGGCAGCAGTGGCTTGAATGGCAGAAAGAATCTGGGACCAGGGGAGTGACATATGAAATTGGCATTTTTGGCAGGGTGACTTGGGAGTTCTGTGGCAGATGGGTTTGGAGGGGAGAGGCTAGAGGCAGGTAAAAGACTGGAGCCTGGCTTGGAATGGCAGTGGCTCATGTGACAAGCACTGTTGGTCCTGGAAGGACTAGTACCTGGTCCAGGAACCTGGATAGAAGTGAGGATGGCCTGGGTTAGTTTGGAGATCTTGAACACAGGAAGGGGGCCAAAGTCAGGCCTTAGAGAGGCTCTTGTGGGAGGGACCCCAAAGTTGCATGGCCCAGGTGGAAACTGGGGATCAGGTCCTGCAGCTGGCCAGAGGGGCGATGGATGAGAGTCTGGCTGAGGCCCTCAGATGCTTTTAGTGCTTTTTTAAATACAAGAAACGATCCTTTTAAGAAGCAACCAAAGAATGTCCAGTTGATTTTTATGATCCCAAGCTGGCAGAAGTGCTGTAGGCCTCTTGATGGCCAAAGAGTATTTCAGAGTCCAGTTTCTCCCAATTTCCTCTTGGCTTGTTTGCACACAGCTTCACCATTTCAGCCTCGTTTAGGTCCACCTATTCACCTTCCTCTGGGTAGAACCTGGGAACTGCATGCAGCATTGACTGGGGGTGGGGTTAGGCATGGTGGTCTTGGTGGCTCGTATGCCAAGCTGGCCCTCAGCATGGGCAAGGCAGAGCCACAGGGTCCCTGGATCACTGAGTTCAACTCTCGTGGGTTTCCCTGGTGCCCGAGGAGCTTTACTTGCTTTCGAGGCCTTGAGCACCGTAGTTTCTGCCCTGCTCCCTGCTGCTTCAGGAAAAGCAATGTTAATGAAAGTCCTTTCCAAGTGAGGTCACTTAGGCTTTCGGGGATTTATTCTTGAGTGTGTTGAAGTGGTTTGCTGTGGTCCAGCCTAATGGATCAGTGCGGGCTCCCCACTCTCTGGCACTTTGTGAGTGGGAATATTGCCTGGCAACCAGGCCCAGGGCCAGCCTCCCAGCTTTTCACATGGTGGCACTTCCCTCTCCTGCCCTGTCTGGCCCAGCCCTCTTTGACAGAAGGAATGGGTGCCCTAATGAGTAATTTAAGACAGGTGGCACAGCTGAGGCTGTTGTCTCGCCCCCTCTTCCCTGCAGTCCTGCTGTGGGGGGGGTCAGGGTGGCCCCACTAGCTCCCAGGGGTCCCCCAGCCTGGTTGGGGCAGGTATGGCCACAGGGAAAGAACAGTGAGCCTTTTCCACTGAACACCTGCGCCATCCTCTCCCACCATGATGATGAGAAAGTCAGCAGGTCCCCAGGGTGAGAGCTGGGCCCCAACCCTGCTAGAGCTGGGTGGGTTCCTGGCCCCAGTTATCCTGGGGCTCCCTGGCCAGCAGCTGGAGCGCCCTTCACATGGCCTGACTGCTGCGCCATGCCTGGACCTTGGGGCTGGGGTTGCCATGCTCAGACTGTGCCCGCTCATGGAGGAGACCCAGTGGGAGACTTGGGCTGTGTGTCACTTGTGACGCCTGCCATTGTATTGCATGTGGTCTGTGTCTGGAAATGGTTCTGCCCATCAGCTTGGTATCTTCTTTTTAAAAATTACTTATTTTAATTGGAGGTTAATACAATATTGGAGTGGTTTTTGCCATACATTGACATGAATCAGCCACGGGTGTACATCCTGAACCCCCATCCTGAACCCCTCCTCCCACCTCCCTCCCCATCCCATCCCTCAGGGTCATTGCAGTGCACCAGCTTTGAGTGCCCTGTCTCATGCATTGAACTTGGACTGGTGATCTGTTTCACATATAGTAATAGACATGTTTCAATGGTATTCTCTCAAATTATCCCACGCTTCACCTTGGCATCTTAAGACAAGATGCTTACCAGTGGCCACTCTCCTGTTATCTGTGCAGTATTGTCAAGGCTGGGGCTCCACCAGGCCAAGGGGACAGGTGGAATGGCTGTCTCCCCACCTGGGAGGCTGGGACTGTGATCCCAGAGCCCACCACACTAGGAGCCCTCAAATGGCTCAGAGCTGTGACCTTGGGTGGCATCATTGCCTGTTGACTTAGTTTAAGAACAGAAAACACCCCTCTGTTGAAAGAGATAGGCATGGGCCTTTACTCATGGATTAGTCAGTGACAAGAGGCTGTGGTCATTCATTTGTAATGCTTACCAGCCGCCTCTTCAGTGCTGGCTGCTGTGTTTGTTAGGGCCTAGAAGTATACAGCAGAAAGTTGGCTCCTGGCCTCGGTGAGCCCAAAGTCTGGGAGGTGAGAGCCCAGCGGAAGGACTGTGTCCAGGACCCGCAGTGATGGAGGGGTGCCAGCGTGGCTGCAGGTGGATCCAGCCTTCCCGTGGGATGGCGAATGTTAGCCAGTGGTGGGCTTCGCCAGATCAGCTGGAGCCAACTCGGTGTGCTTGGCTTGGTTGGGAAGAAAGCCCTGCAGGTGGAGAAGGGCAGTCAGCCACATTCAAGGAGAGGGGCCCAGGCCCGGCCTGTGAGGATGCCAGACCAGGGAGGTCCTTTTTGCATATTCTCCAAACAGACCTGCACCGTGATTGCAAGCAAAGCCAGCCCCTGGGTTCCTCTTGGAAAGGTGTCAGAGCTCTGAGGAATTCAGTTTTCTTTCCTCTTGGGCAGTCCTTTCATGTTTTTATTGTGAGAATTTTAATGTCAATACTCAAATTCACGTTTCCAAGGTGAACTTTCAGAAATAGTTTGGTTTTGTGTTTCGCTGATAATTTATGGAGTTGAAGTCACATAAGATTATCCATTTTAAAGTGAGTTTTCTAGTGCCATTTAGCACCTGGATATGAAGATTCCCTTTTGAGAGCATCTGTAAGGAGAGGTGTGAGGCCCCCCTGCAGCCCACTCAGGCCTGACTACTTTTGTTCTTTGCCTGCAGGGTCTGTCCCTCCTGGCTTGACAGGTTCAGCTCTCTGAAGGGGGTGTCAGCCGAAGTGAAGATCCAAGGTGGGTCTCCTCCGTTACAGGAATTTTGTGTTGAATGGTGGATTCTGGCCATTCTGATCTGGTGCATGGCTTCCTTAGCAGATTGGTAGATTGCACAGTGGACTGGTGTTTTCAGTGGTTGTCCCCAGAGCCTGCTGGGATCCGCCCTCTCTTGTGTCTGTGAAGGAGACCCTGCCAGCCCATCCACTAGGGTGCTGGGGGACAGGGACAACCGTTCTTGCTGATGCCACCAGTGATCAGGCCGCGTTGTGCTTGGGGGTGTGTGTGTGCCTATGACATGAGGCATTCCTGGGCAGGTCTCCGTGGGGGCTTATCTCGGAACTGCTTCTCTACAATCCATTTTTGGCAGAAACTGTCCTTAAGCCAGCAATGAGCACTAGGTAAAGGGGAGCAAATTGCAGTCCTGAAGGTGCTGGCTAGCTCTTCACCCACATAGCAGTGTTTCTGAAGGTCCATCCTTCTGCGAGTCTGTGTTTGCCCCACCCCTGGCCCAGGGTGGGTGAGCTGGACCCCAGATTCCTGATCTGTGCCCCTGCTGGCCCTGCCACATTAGTTATCTGGGGCCTGTCCCGAGGCTGACACAGGTTGTGACTCGGAGCCCATGGAGGCTAGGCCAGCCTGGTCAGCGGGTCACAAGTGAATCCTTGAACACACACGCACAGGTACCTACTGTGGTGTTACCATTCCTAGCCTCGGTTTCCTCTTCGGTAACGTGTGGGTGAGCAGCTTGGCCTGGCCCACCATGTAGGGGTGGGGCCTGGGTGGCAGAGCAGGTGGTAGATGTGAGTGCTTGAGGAAGAGAGTAATTGGGAGAAACCGTGATACGCGGAAGAGGGATTAGAAGTCACCTGTTCACATTTAAGGAGCACTCGCTCTGCACCCAACACTGCTCTTGCGGAGCTTACCTGCTAGCTAGGAGACAGGTGATAACACAGTAGGTGGTGACATTTCTCAGTGTATCAGATGCTGAGAAGCACCATAAACAAAGATAGGTGAAGGCAGGGTGGTGCTCGGGTGGGCTGGGAGAAGGGTGGCACTGTTGACATAAGATGGCTGGGGAAGGTCTCCCTTTTAAATAACAAGAGTCACATGAGAAGGAAGGAAATGAGGCAGGCAGATCTCAGGAAGAATAGTGTTTGGGGTGAGAGAAAAACAAGCACCCAGGCAGGAGGTAGGAACAGCCAGGAGGCCAGGGTGGCTGTGGTAGAGGGCAGAGCAAAGGGCCAGGGCTGGGGCGAGGTCTGAGGAGCGACAGGGCCAGACCAGGCCAGGCCTGGTGGACTGCATAAGGATGCGGGCCTGTATTCCAAGGAGGGCCATATAATCCTGACTGTGGGCTTAACAGGGAGGGTCCCTGGCCCACTGTGCTGAGATGGGTGTGGGATGCTGGAAGAGGGGAATGCTGCCCAGATCCTGGATTTCTAGTGAAGGGACCATTTGCTGGACTTGATGAGACTCAGATGTAGGCATTTGCAGGGATTTGGGGTCAGGGGCTGCAGGGCTGGATGGGATGTAGAGCTTGCACTGGCCCCCGGCTTTGTGGCTCCAAGTCGTAGCCTACCAGCTGGTTCCTCAGAAAATGCCCAGGGTTCCCTGGAAGATGTGGCCAAGGATTCCTTGCACCACACAGGGCCTCAGTTTCCTAATCTGTGAAATGGAAGAGTAGCCACCTGCTAGGGTTGCCTGCAAGAGGAAGGGGTGTGATGGCGTGAAGGGCCTGTATGACAAATGTGAGATGGTTCCTTGTGCTTTGGCTTGCTGAGGTGTTTGAAAGGGTGGCATGTGGCATCTTTGGAAGGTGCCCTGGCCTCTGTGGGCTCCTCAGGCAGCTGGCGGGCTTCTGCTGGAAGCCATCATTCCTTGTATGGAAGAGCATTGAATGCAACCTCTCATCATAGGTGAGGAACCTAGCCCCCAGAGAAGGGCAGTGACCAGATGTAGGTCACATAGCAGGAAGCCATGCTGGCACCCCAAGGTGTCTGCCACCTGCCTCCTTGTTGACCTCCTTTAGCAGGGAAGCACTTGGCTAGGGTGCCTGGCCTCCCCCTGTTTGGGTGGCTGTCTGTGGTAACTGGACCCTTGTGTTCCAGCAGAGATGGTGAAACTGGGCCATGAACTGATGTTGTGTGGGCTGGATGACCAGGAACTCCTGAAGGTAAGAGAGAGACCCCCGTCCCTGTGGGCAGGGGGCCTCCATGATGCTGGAGTGATTCTGGGAAGGCTCCTTCCCTAGGAGCCAGCATCCTTAGCCCCTGGGGCAGGGACCCATAGGATTCCTTTGGGTGGACCCCTGCCATTCCTAGGACAAGGTGAGGGGCTGGTTGAGGAGGTCGAGGAGGCTTTCTGGCTTACATGCCAGTAACTGTCATGCCCTTCCTCCCCCAGACAGCAGGTCCTTGTCATATGTCATCTCCCTGGGAAGGTGACAAACAGCTCTCTCAAGGTTACTCTGTAACAGAGCCTGACCTCTTGAACCCAACACTCTGGCTTCTGAGCCCATGTACTTTCCTCCACGTGTTGCCTTTCCATACAAAGGCAGCCACCCTTAAACCTACTCTGAAACCCTGCCACCGCCTCTTAAAATTTAAGAAGCATATTTGAAATAATTACTTCCATGTTTTGGCTCTAAAAATAATGATGCTCCGACTGTGCCTTATACATTTTTGACAGAAGACATGTTTCCAGTTCTCTTCAGTATATACGAATAGCTAGGAGTGGAATTACCTAATTTTCAGAATTCTTTGAATATGTTAAACTTTTCGAGGAACCCCAAAATGTTTTCCAAAGTGGCTGTACCATTTCACATTCTCACCAGCATTGTGTGAGGGTTCCAGTTTCTCACATCGTCACCAACACTTGTTATTTTTCATCTTTTTGGTACGAGCCATCCTGGTGGGTGTGAATAGCTATCTTATTGTGGTTTTGATTTGCATTTCCCTGATGACTAATGGTGTTGAACATCTTTTCATGTGCATATTAGTCATTTGTGTATCTTCTTTGGAGTAATGTCTCTATTTCAGTTCTTTTGCCCACTTTTTAATTGGGTTGTCTTTTTATTTTTGAGATGTAAGAATTCTTTATATATTCTGGATACAAGTCACATCAGATATTTGATTTATAAATATGTTCTCCCATTCTGTGGATTGTATTTTACTTTCTAGATGTGTCCTTTGGAGTTCAAAAGTTTTGAGCTTTGTTGAAAAAGAGTATTGTATTTTTAGCTCTTATATTTAGATCTTTGACCCATTTTGAGTTAGTTTTATGTATGGGTGTAAGGTGTGTATCCAACTTCCTTCTTTTGTATGTGGCTGTCCAGTTTTTCCTGTTAATCAACTACTTATTGAAAAGACCATTCTTTCCTCATTGGACTGTTTGGGCATCTTTGTTGAAAATCGATGAATGTAAAAGTGAGGCTTTATTTCTGGATTCTCCATTCTATTCCATTGATCTGTATGCCTGTCCTTATGCCAGTACCAGAAAGCCTTGCTGACTATAGCTTTGCAGTAAATTGTGAACATGACAGTCCTCCAACTTTGCTCTTTTTCAGATTGTTTTGACTTTGAGGGGTACCTTGAATTTCCATATGAATTTTAGAATCAGTTTGTCAATTTGTGCAAAACTGAGCTTTTAATGGAGATTGTGTCGAATCTGTAGATCACTTTGGCGAGTATTACCATCACCCCTAATAAGTCTTTCTATCCTTGAACATGGGCTGTTCCATGTAGTTCGGTTTTCTTCAATTTCTCTTGGAGACGTTTTGTAGCTTTCAGCATATAGGCTGTGAGGGGCGGCTTACCCTTTCCTGGGCTGCTGGGGCTCCTGGAGCCCGTCTGCTGTGGAGGGGCTGGTGTGCAGCCCGGGCCACTGGTCAAGGCTTTGTGAGATCCTGAGTGACACTTGGTCTCATGTTTCTGCCCAGGCTTTCCTCCATCTAGACAGTGTCTCACGCCTCATCTCCTTCTTGCAGGTTGCCCTTTGGGTGTATCATTCTGGTTTGGTGGTGTTTGGGGCTGGTTGGGAGAAGGAGGCAACACGAAGTAGTGATGCCCCCAGTGGCAGGCCAGGGGGCATGGAGGTGGAGATGCCAGGAGCTTGCAGAGGCACCGGCCCTGTCCCTGTGGCTATGTAGGTGGGAGCCAGGCTCGCAGGGAGTGCTAGGCATCTGCAGCCATGATGCTTGTGGATGGGAACTGAGCTGCAAACAAGAGAGCAGAATGTGACCCTGTCCCCCAGTCTGCTGCCTCCCCGGGGCTGCCTGGGCCCCCTCGGTCCTCCCCTTCTCAGCCCACCCTAAAAGCCGCTGCTCACAGGGCTCTTGGAGTAGGCTGTGTTTACAGTCTGTATTCACACAGGCTCTCCCAGATTAAATTTGCATCATGGGGCTTGGTCTCGGGTCTCTCCCCCTTTCTGGAAGAAGTTGAGCTCTAAATCGGACTGCTCCCAGCCGGGCATCCCAGCCGCTTTTGGGGTGGGGGGCTGACTCAGCTGCTGCTCAGGGACTCTGGCTGTAAGGCTTGGTTGTGTGTCGCCTATGGGGAGTGAGTCCCAGTTGGCCACGAATTAGCAGATGCGACGTGGCCACATCCACCACCTGTCTTGTTGTGCCAGGGGCCCTGAGCCTGTCCACAAGCCTGCCACGTGAAAGCCTGGGGGGCTGCTGGCCTGTTGGGGCAGCAGGGGGCCCCTGGCACATCAGGCTAGTGAGTACATGTGCCCTTCCCTGCCCAGGGCCGGGCCTGCGCCCAGAAGCAGCTGCACTTCATGGACCAGCTGCTGGATGTGGTCCGCAGCCTGAGTGTCGGTGGCTCCAGCTGCCCCAGGTAAAGGTTGGCACAGGCCCTGCCCGAATTGGTCACCAGGCGCCCTTGCTCCTCCAAGCCCCGTGGGCACATCTGCCCAGCAGGAACCCCCCATGCTCCATCCCAGGGGAACACAGGCTCACCCCACCGAGGATGGATACCTGGGCTGTCCCTGCAGGTGGGCAGGCTCTCAGAGACTGGAGGAGATGCCTTCTCCTGGCCCCTTAGCTAGTCTTGGCTGGTCTCTGGCATTGACAGCATGGCCCTGGGGCTGCCTTTGCAGTGCAGAGGAGCGCTTTGAGGACACCAGGGAGAAGACCGAGGGGTTGCTGGGGGAGCTCTTCTCCAGCCCTTGCCTGCAGATGCTCCTGAGACCCAAGTGTGAACCATGGCCTGTGGACGTGCAGCCCCTTCTTGACAAGCAGAGTGATGACAGGCAGGGGTAGGTTGCCTTTTGGCTGGGGCGGAGCCTCCTGTGCATGGTCCACAGGTGCCCCGATGCCTGTGATGGCACCAGGCAAAGTGACCCCTTGTCTCCCTGCAGGGCCAGCCCCTTGGTCAAGTCGGAGGAGAAGAAGGTGGCAGAACTGGCCCGGCAGCTGCAGGAGAGTGCCTCAAAGCTTCAGGCACTCCGGGTGGAGGTGAGGCGCTAGCTGTGGGGGTGCTGCATGGGGCCCCTGCCCGATATCCCGAAGCCTCAGACAGCCCTGTCTCTCCGACGACCGTGTCAGGAGGCCTGAGTGAGGTGGCACACATGCCAAATGGCCCAGCTTCTAGAATGTGATGGCCGGAGAGGGGAGGCTTTTCCAAGAGTGGAAAGGACTGGCTTTGGGGGGATCCTGTGCCAGGCCTGGCACCCTGGACTTTTCCTGGGCTTTCTCCTGTTACCCTCCCTGCAGCCCTGGACCTTTCCTCATTGCCGCTAAGGTCCTCAGGAGGACGTTGAGGTCCCTGCAGGCCTCTGGTCTTCCATTCATCTCCCGGTTTCTGGAAGCATGGAGTGGCCAACAGACCCCCACTTCTCCAAGGGGCTTAGGGCCTTGCCTGGTGCCCCATGGCAGGCGGGACAGCCTCCACTCCTGACTTTGCAGTGCTTTTCACAGCAAGGAGCCGCTGTGGGCAGCGCCCATGCCAGCACCCTGGACCAGAAGCTGCGCCTGGTCATCTCTGACTTCCATCAGCTCATCATGGCTTTCCTGCAAGTCTGTGATGGCGAGCTGGGCGAGTACTGCCAGCGCCCAGGCCCCTACCTCCACCCATGTGGCCCCATTGTCCAGGCCGTGTATCAGACCCTGACGTCGTGCAGCCAAGTAAGCATCGCCCTTCCCCCAGCCCCTCCCAGGGGCCACTGTACCCCCAGCGAGGCACCCGAGGGCGGGGACTGGCTGATCTCCGGGCTCCAGGCCTCAAGCTGAAACTTAAAGGCAGGTTGGGGCTATAGAGGGGAGGAGGGGTGCTGGGGATGTTCCACTGTGGGTCCCCCTGCCCTTCAGGAGGGTGCCCACCAAGCCACAACTGCAGGCGCAGAAGAGGTGTGTGCGCTGTTTGCGCTGGGCCCCAGCTGACCGTGGGAGACTCTCATCCCAGCCTACAGCTTCTGTCCCGGTGTTGGCCTCAGCCTGTCTGCACAAAAGGCTCAAGCATTTCATGGTGTGTTTGTCTTTGCGTGGCCCAGAGCGGTGCCAGACAGACAGACGGATGCTTGCCCGTCTTGGCCCTTGACCCAGTTCGGACAGACAGGAAAAGGCAGCCTCACACGGCTGAGCTGATGGCCTCAGCATTGACTCCAATCCCCAGAGCCCAGACTGCTAGCTTTGGTTATGATTATGTGCACAGTTGCCATACATGGCACTCTGCCATCGACTCAGGGCTCCCACGGCGCTGGCCTTGGTGTTCTCACAAGAAAGCTCCCGGACTTCCGAACCTCTGACCAGCTTGTTCTTTGCTATTATACAGCAGGCTGAGTTAGGGCACAGTCCTCGCCCATCAGAAAGGCCCTTTGACCTTGGGACATTGACTTTTGCACTGTCCATCTGTCCCCTCAACCCCGGCTTTGTGTGGCCTCAGCGTGAGGTGGGATCCGAGATACTGTGGCGTCCCCGCGGGGCCAGGAGGAAGGGAGTTACACTGGGGAGCTCTGGTGGGTGACTGTCCTTGCAGCTGGAGGCAGGTGTTCACAGTGTCCACCAGGGTGGGGAGCAGGAGACACCTCCTGTGGGTCAGACCGCTGGCATTCAAGCCTACACGTCCCCACCCTCTGTTCCTCTATTGAAGCTGTTGAAGGCAGCCGTGGAAGTCACTAGCACCTCAGTGAAAGTTGTGCAGATGGCGAACCAGCAGCATGATGAGCAGATATGCTGGGGCAACAACAGCTCTGTCATGAGTCTAGGTATGTGGTCACCCCTTGCTGTGTCTGTGGCCGCCCGATTGGTGGTCAGGGCCATCTTAGGGCACCTTGGCCTGCATTTGGGGACTGGTCCATTCCTGTTCTCTTCTTTTTATGATGCTTAAGGTTTTCCTTCCCTTAAAAAATGCTTTTGACAGAAAAGAAAACCATGAATGGTAGAAAATGGGGATTCTCTAAAGCTGTGCAGAGGGAAACTGAAAGCACTGCATAACGCAGTGGCCCAGAGGTGGTCAGTGTTCATGTTTTGGTCTGTTTCCCTCTATTCTGTTTCCTCTCATCATTTTAAAAAATTAATTAATTTATTTTAATTGGAGGCTAATTACTTTACAGTATTGTAGTGGTTTTTGCCATACATTGACATGAATCAGCCATGGGTATATAGCTCTCATCATTTTTTATTTCTTTGTATAAGTTGAATCTAATCACATCATGCTACACTATTATATTCTTTCCCTTGGACCTCATTTTAAGCATTGACCCAGGTTCTCAAAGTCATATTTCCAATCGTCAGACACTTCCTTTCAGACATGAGCTAAAATTTGCTTAACATTTTATATTACTGAGCCTGTAGGTTACTTTCGATTATTTATTGTTATACTGTTCCAGCATTTACAATACTGACAAATGGGAATAATTCAAGGTTTTATTCTTGGACAATGCTTGGGTATATACTGGTTATATGTATATTGTGGGACAGTATTTGTTGTTTCAAAACTTGGTTACAATGACATGAGGAAATGCATACTGTATAGTGTTAAAAGGAAAATGCAGGTTGAAAATGAAATATATAGTATGATCTTACTTCTCTAAAGGGAAAAAGTGCAGAGGAATCCATTGTGGGAGTTGAGTTACCACATGGATGTTGATTTTCTCTGTGTGAATCAGAGGTGGATTTAGATTGTTTGTTATTCAGTTGCTAAGTTGTGTCAACCCCATGGACTGCAGCATGCTGGGTGTCTGTATCTTTTACCATCTCCCAGAGCTTGCTCAAACTCTTATCCATTGAGTCGATGATGCCATTCAAGCATCTGATCGTCTGTAACCCCCTTCTCTTCCTGCCTTCAATCTTTCCCAGAATCAGGGTCTTTTCTAATGAGTTGGCTCTTTGCATCAGGTAGCAAAAGTTTGGGAGCTTCAGCATCAGTCATTCCAATGAGTATTTCCTTTAGGATGGACTGGTTGGATCTCCTTGCAGTCCAAGGGACTCTCAAGAGTCTTCTTCAACATCATGGTTCAAAACCATCAATTCTTTGGCGCTCAGCTTTCTCTATAGTCCAACTCTCACATCCATATGTGACTACTGAAAAAACCATCGCTTTGACTAGACAAACCTTTGTTGGCAAAGTAGTGTCTCTGCTTTTTAATATGCTGTCTAGGTTGGTCATAGGTTTTCTTCCAAGGAGCAAGCATTTTTAATTTCATGGCTGCAGTCACCATCTGCAGTGATTTTGGAGCCCAAGTATAAACTTGTCAAGAAAGTAAATTGTGTCACAGTTTCCATTGTTTCCCCATCTATTTGCCATGAAGTGATGGGACCAGAGCTCTAAGCCAACTTTTTCACTCTCTTCTTTCACTTTCATCAAGAGGCTCTTTAGTTCTGCACTTTCTGCCATAAGGGTGGTGTCATCTGCATATCTGAGGTTATTGATATTTCTCCCAAGATTGATTCTAGCTTGTGCTTCATCCAGCCCTGCATTTTGCATGATGTACTCTGCATATAAGTTAAATAAGCAGGGTGACAATATACAATCTTGACATACTCCTTTCCCAATTTGGAACCAGTCTGTTGTTCCGTGTTGGGTTCTAACTGTTGCTTCTTGACCTGCATGCAGATTTCTCAGGAGGCAGGTATGGTGGTCTAGTATTCTTGTCTCTTGAAGAATTTTACAGTTTGTTGTGATCGTTTAGTTCGTTTCCCGTTTCTTTATCCTATTCTGCAGCCTTCACATATTCTGCAGTGAGCATGTATCACTCAGGGAATTTCCCTCCGATTGTCAACGTTTAAGAAAGGTCGCAGGGAACTTGTTTCAACAGTTGAGGTTCCACGTGGAGGTGAGGTTCTGCCGTCGTGGCAGTGAGGCCATCTCCTCCCGTTTGTGGGGCTAGCTTTGCTGTTTCCCACCTTCCTGCTATTGGGTAAGGTCAAAATTGTGTCTGCATTTAATTTTAAACTTTGTTTCTGAGTAAGTTTCTTCTTCTTATGAAAAATACACTCAGAAAAGGTTTTTTGTTGTTGTTGTTTTTTGTTATAAGAAAAAAGCAGCTTTAGGGAGGAGTCTTAACTCAGGGTTAGACAAGTGAAAAGTTGCCTCTGTCCCCTGGGCTGTGGCAAACCCCCTTCAGTCCATTGCCACTGACTTTAAAGCAGATAGTTGTGTGACCAGACAAGGCTAAGAGATGGAACATGCCTCGCACACTAGCTACTCCATCAGCTGCTTCCTGCCTGTAGCTGCATGCTGGCCCGGCTTGGTGAGGATTCTCTCCCAGTGCCTGTACCTCCCAAGTGAGGGTCGGTGATCGCTCACGTTCATTGACATATAATGGAGGCCTTGGCATAGTCTCATCCATCTTCCGTTCTCAGATCTGTCTTGCCCTTTGGCTCTTTTGACAGTCTTGGTGTGGGGTCACTTGTGAGTTTCTCCCATTTGGAGTTGTGTGAGCTACTTGGGTGTATAGCTTCATGGTTTTCCTCCACACTCAGCCAGATGGCTGACAATGTTTCCTTCCTCCGTACCTCTGTTGGTCCTGCCTTAAGGTCAAGTAGAGTCATGGGCTCAGGGACTTTGCAGGTCTCTTCCAGACACCCGCACGGCCCCAGGCACACATGTGGACTTCCATATTCCCAGGACTCTTGCAGCTCTTCAGAGCCCTCGTGGGCCTCTCCTGCCCTGTTGTCTCCTTCTGCACTTGCTGCTTTGTCTGTGTTTGCCCCAGCCCTTTTCCATTGCCAGAGGCAGTGGTCATTCAGAGAAGAGAACTTTCCAACCAACTTGAATGAACATACTCAGCATCTTGTCCACACATACTGAGGAAACTGGGAAGAACCAGCAAGGAGAAATGCAAGCAGACACTCTTAGGCGTTAAACATGGTTGTCAGTGTTCAGAACAATCCATGGAGAGAGTTAGGCAGATCTTGAGTAGAAAACATCTTGAGACTCAAGAGACAAGGGGCAGATAAACAAGGGCAAAGAAAAACAGCGCAGAGATGGGCTGAGATCTCTGACGCTGAGGAAGGAAGGAAGGGAGGAAGGAAGGAAGGAGGGAGGCGGTTGCAGAGTTGAGGGCTGAGTCCAGACCAGAGGGAGCCCCAGGACGCACTCCAGACCTAGCCTCCCATAATCCACAGTAGCAGGGATGCAGTGTTGGGGGCCCAGGCTTCCAGAGATAGCACAGCTTGGCCTAACCCTGAGTCAAGAGAAGGCCACATAACACTGAGGGCCTGGGACAGAGGGGCGACATGGGAGCTGAGGTATACGCCCAGATCTGAGGGAGCCTAGGAGTAGGGCTGGGGCATCTGGAGATTGGCAGAATCTGAGGACTTAGTAAAGGGAAATGACACCCCCAAATCTTATCTATATGTAAAAGAAATGTGAGTGCCCTCAGAGGGAGTGGCGATGGTGAATGGGAAGGCTCGTTGGGGCCAGGCTTGTCTCCTCTCTGTGAGATGCCCACCCAGCCATCACCCCAAGGCTCACCCTGTGATGCCCAAGCTTTGCACTCACTCTTGGGATAGGCAGGACCAAACACCACTTGCCAACCTTGTGGGAGGGCAGAGGACGGGCCGGGGAGGCGAGCTCCTGGAGGATGGACTCGGACAAGCTGAAGGAAGGGCTGATCAAAATCCATACAGCATCCGAATCATGAACCTCCCTGACTCCTGGGCTCTGCGGAGAGTGGTGGGGAGGGACCCGGCCAAGCTGGTGAATCCCAGCCTGAGAACTCTGCCTGGGGCCCCCAGGGGCTTCCATCGGAGCTCACCAGGCCCTGGCCCCCTTGGGGGCTCCTGGCTCAGCCCATTTCCGGGTGCCCTGGGCCCAAGGACAGCTGGACTGACTGACCTTGCTATTTTCCATTCTCTTTCATTGGCAGCAACCAAAACGGAAGAGCTAACCCAGCAATATAAGACCTTCAGCAACTGTCTGCACAAAGGCCCACAGTAGCCTGTGAGCTGTGAGCTCCACCCCGAAGAGCCAGGCAGCAGCAGTCAGTTCCCTTGCCGTGTAGACACGGCCTCTAGCTGCTCAGCACCTTCAGCTCTTTGGCGAGGGGTGGGGGGGTAGGGGGTGTGA
>SJYQ01005667.1:0-59634 GCA_006410935.1 Redunca redunca | reverse complement strand
TGGTGGGGGGTGGAGGTGGGGTGGGGCGGGTTTGGGCAGTGTGAGCTGGGGAGAAAAGAAAACCCAGGTTTTAAGAAGTTACCTCCAGCCTGCTTTTTTGCTTCTGTGGCTCTGCCTGACTACCTCCCTGCCCATCCTGCCTGCCCCATGTTCCAGTGCCCGTTAAGCCTGGTGGTGTCTTGTCATGACTCCTGGCTGAATGTGACCATGGCGTCCCCCAGGCCCTGATCTGGTGCTTCTTCCCCCCCCCGACCCTGGGCTGGCTTTGGGGGTGTTGGCACCCACTGCATCTGGGGTTTGGCCGGTGGGGGCGTGTGCTTCCTTCTCCTGCTTCCCCAGGCCACCCAGAACCGACCTGGGGAATTCTTGCTGGTGGCCTGACTGGTTGGCCAGGAAGCAGCTGTCGGGGCTTTCCAGGGTCACCCAGTATCTGCCTGAGCTGTGTCACAGCCATCTCCCTCCTTGCAAGCCCAGGGACAGGCATACCCAATGGGGTCCACTGCCCCCCTCAGCTCAGCATCAGGCTGAAGGGCACTTGGGAGGCCCTCCCTCCCTGTCTAAGCATTTGGTTGCCAGTCTCAGTTGCACCTTCATTTCCCTGTTTCCCCTGTGGCTGTTCCAGACCAGGAGGCTCCAGGGAGCTGGTCCCCTGCCATCAGCAGAGGTGGGAGCACAGGCAGACCCCTGGGCACTGTGGTCCAGGATTCCTGACAGCTTTACAGCCCAGGAGAATGGAGGGCCCGCTGGGGGCAGGCTGCCCCTGGCAACTCGGCTGCCTCCCTTCGCCCCAGTGGGAGACCGGGCTTGTGAGTGCTTGCCCGGGGATGAGGTCCTGGGGATGGTGCCATCCGCTCTCCTGGAGCACGGAGGACCTTTTCTCTTACCTCCTACGTTGACTGTGCCCTTCACCCTGGCCTGAGCCACTTGGGCCGGGCAGGACCTGGAGCCTCTGGCTCTCATGGCACTCGGTGGAGGGCTGCTCCCACCTGCCACACCTCCCTTGCTCCTTCCCTGGCAGCCTCTGCTCCAGGTGTCTGAGATACTCTAGAGGAAGAGGAGCCCCCCAAAGTGGGGGGGGGGCGCTGCCCTGATACACCCCAGCTGCTGTCAGTGGGGTCCCACTGTGGCCTGTTCTCCTAGCTCACTTTGGTTGACCCTGGTGACGGAGCTGTTCCCTGGAGATGCCCCTGTGGGAGGGCACCAGCCCGGGGCTGGGTGTTGAACCCAAGGCAGCAGGCCTGGCTGCTGCCGCCAGACCTGATCAGTCGTGGAGGCAGGGCAGAGGTCTTGGGTTTCCTCTTAATACCTGTGAGACACCTGTGACAACACGTTCTTCCAGCTCTGCCTCTGGGGAGCCTGCCTGCCGCCCAGGAGCCAGCTTTTCAGCCTGTAAAAACATGGGGTGTGTGTCCCAGCAGCTGTGAGCAAGTGGGATGGCAAGCTGGCCGCACAGGTCCTGTGGCCTCGGATCTCCTCCCTACCCAATGGGCGGATGGGGGTGGGCCACAGCCACAGATTAAAGGCTGCCTGGAGCAGCCTGTGTGAGACGTGTCCAGTAGCCTAAGAACCTGGCCAGCAGCTGCTGCAGGTAAGCCAGTGTGGCCAGCTGCCAGGGCCCAGAGGCAGAACGGGGGCCGGATTGGGTCAGATCCGAATTGGATCCACCCGTGTGGCGGGAGGAGGCCAAGCCAGGGAGGCTGGGAATTCCCAGGAGAGTTGTCTTGGGTGCCTACTTGTCTGCTTCCCAGTAGCTGATCCCAGGGGCACGTTTGTCAGGTGCTGGGCCTGAGGCTGCTGGCCACAGTCTGTTGGTGATGGTGCCATCCTGGACTGTAGTCCCTGGTGACATGGGCCTGGTACA
Organism: Redunca redunca; assembly: GCA_006410935.1. Lineage (NCBI taxonomy): Eukaryota > Metazoa > Chordata > Mammalia > Artiodactyla > Bovidae > Redunca > Redunca redunca. The sequence goes on along the minus strand of SJYQ01005667.1, from coordinate 57,773 downwards.
CTGCCTGTCCATGTCCTTGGGGTCCAGAAGCAGAGGCCCCAGGCCAGGGTCTGGGCATATCAGGCCTGCCTTTTACTGTTTACTAGATGGTAGCAGTGGGGATGGTCAGGGAGGGGCCTAGGGACACCATGGAGGCAGGTGACAAGACCCTAGGAGGCCTCATCCTGGACAGAAGTGACAGATCCCTGTCACTGGATCCCAGTTCAGAAGGCCCTATAGCAGTCTCTCTAGATCTGGGTCTTAGAAATGGCTCCTAGAGCCTAAAGGCCCATGAGGTAGCCAGAAGGGAAGCCAGAAGGGTCAGGACCTTGGCCACGGGCAAAGCTGTGGCTGGCCGAGGTCAGGCATCCCTACCTCTTTGGCCCCTGTGTCTTCTGCCTCTTGTTTCAGCAGCTGTAGGCTCCCCTGTCTCTGTGAAAACCATCACCATGTCCAAGGGACCTCGGGCCAAGACCTTTGTCTTTCTGGACCTGGAAGCCACTGGGCTCCCCAGCGTGGACCCTGAGATCACCGAGCTCTCCCTGTTCGCAGTTCACCGGTCCTCCCTGGAGGACCCCGAGTACGATGAGTCTGGGGCCCCCCTGCTGCCCCGGGTCATGGACAAGCTCACACTGTGCATGAGCCCAGAGTGCCCCTTCACTGCCAAGGCCAGTGAGATTACCGGCCTGAACCGTGAGGGCCTGGGCAGGTGTGGGAAGGCTCGCTTTGATGGCACCGTGGTACGGACGCTGCAGGCCTTCCTGAGCCGCCAGGAGGGCCCTGTGTGCCTGGTGGCCCACAACGGCTTCAATTATGACTTCCCTCTGCTCTGCACGGAGCTGCGGCGCCTGGGCGCCCACCTGCCCCAGGACACCATCTGCCTGGACACGCTTGCGGCACTGCAGGGCCTGGACCGTGCCCACAGCCATGGCACTTGGGCCCGGAGCGGTAAGAGCTACAGCCTGGGCAGCCTCTTCTGCCACTACTTCCAGACGGAGCCGAGCGCAGCTCACTCTGCTGAGGGCGATGTGCACACCCTGCTCATGGTCTTCCTGCACCGTGCTGCTGAGCTGCTTGCCTGGGCCGACGAGCAGGCCCTCAGCTGGGCCCACGTGGAGCCCATGTACGTGCCACCCGATGGCCTGAGGCTCGAGGCCTGAGCAAGGGCGATGAGGTCCCAGTCCCTGCAGCAGGGCAGCACCAGGATCTGTGCTGTTCAGCCGGGCCCAGAAACCTGCCAGGCTTTACCCCATTCTGGCCCAACCCTAAAGCCTTCTCCTGGCCTCTTCCCTGGCCCGGGCGCCAGGGGAGTTGGTTGCTGCTGGCACCCACCTGTCACCCCGTCTTTCAATAAACACTGACCACTGCTCACCAGCTGGCTTTCGGTTTCCCTCCTCCCCACACCCTGCCCAGAGTGGGCAGGCAAGGAGCAAGGCCCAGGGCAGGAGCCGAGCACCACCCCCCCCGCACCAGCCCCCCAGGGCAGCCCCCTGTGGCCCCTCTGTGGTAAATCTGCTGGGTGAGACTTCTGTGCTCAGAGCCTGGTCCAAAGGGTTGACAGGCTGGGGCTGTGGACCTCAAGCCATGGGCTTCTGCCCTGCCGGGTCTCTTCCCACGGCTTTGATTATCACCCTCCAGAGATCCCCCAAAATCAGTGAGTAGAACCTAAGGAACCTCTGTGGGGCCCGAATGTGTATCAGCAAAGCCCCACTGCCTCCTTCCCAGAGCCCTGTCCCTGCTCTTGAGTGGGCAGCAGGCTGAAAGGATAGAGTCAGGAGGTGGGTATGCAGTGTGCCAAGTGGAGTAGGGTGGGGGCCGCTGGTGTGGGAGGAGGGTTGGAGATACGCACATCGAGCATGCAGGGAGGGTATCATTGGGGCTTCAGCTGTGCTGCATAGGTGCTCAGTGAGGGAGACAGCTTGGAAGGAGTCTGTCCTGGGCCCTGCGAGACCGAGAAGGGCCAGGAGTCATCTCAGGGCAGAGGACACCTCAGCCGTTGGCTTGGCGGGGGCGTCGGCTGGCCCACCTGCTGCTGGGGCCCTGCTGGTGGCACCAAAAGATGGGACAGGATAGGGGCAGGATATCCAGGAGACAGAGCAGGTGAGAAGGGGCAGGAAGGTGGGGCGACCATGCCCAGGAGTGACTCACACGAGCCACGCTTCGAGCCTTGAGCCAGCTGGGCCATCCCGAAACATGAAAGTAGGTCAGAGTGGCTGGGGCCATGGCGGTGGGCAGGGTGGCAGACGGAAGAGGCCAGGACCCAGGCAGTGGCTGCCTCAGGCCAGCCTCATTCCCCAGCTAGGGTCCGGACAGACCCTGACAGCACCGGGGAGCCACACAGTGCTGTAAGCAGAGGAGAGGAAAAGTCGACTTATGTTTTTACAACATCTCTCAGGCTGCACTGTGGGAAAGACCTGAGGGGAACAGTCTGGGAGGTGCCCTGCCACCTTCCCCAGGGACAACACCCACCTGAGAGAGGGCCAGGGCGGGGCCTTGGTCCAGGAGCCGGTGGCAGGCAGAACTGAGGGTCGGGGGTGCCCAGGGCCCCCCAGATCCCTGGTGTCTGGGCACAGCTGGGTCCCTTTGTCTCATTAGCCAGGCTCTGGGCCACTGACTCACCAACTCACTGAGTAGGTGAGGCCAACAGGGCCCCCTCCAGGCCACAGTGGGTGGATCAATGGCCTTTTGTGAGCCTGAGTGCTTCTCCCTACCCAGTGCCAGCTTGCTGGGCCTTACAGCAGGCACCCTCCCTGAGCCCATGCTCAAATAGGCCAGGTGATGTTGTATACCTGCTGCATGGAGCAGACAGGCTGGGGCGTGTCCCCTTGTGTCTGCAAGCTGTGATGTGCTGATCCACAGTGACAAGTAAATGTAAGCCTATTTGTGTGTGTGTGCACCTCTGTGTTGGGGGAGCATATATATTTCTCTATGTCTGTCTATATATGCACACAGACACACACAGACATGTAAGTTTATTATAAATTTTACTGTTATAAAAGATGTAAACACACAATGTACAAATAAATCTACAATATATATACAATAAAACACATGATACACTATTTCTCAACTCCATATGACCCATTGATTCTCACCAAAACCTCTTCAGTTGACTTGCCAAACTTTTGGATTGGTACCTGACCCGTGGTTGCAACTGAGGGCTGACTGTGGTTCCCACATAAATGTTGGTTGATATTTCCACTGATTTTACCAAGACAAAAGCGAAACAGCAAAGGTATGTGTTGGAACCTCATATGTTCATTGGTGACATGAACAAAATCTCTGCTGAATTGGATAGTAGTTTTTGATACTGGAAGTTTTTTCTTTTATGTAATTACTACAGACTCAAGTCTGCACAGAGAAGGCACTGGTGACCCACTCCAGTACTCTTGCCTGGAAAATCCCATGGACGGAGGAGCCTGGTAGGCTGCAGTCCATGGGGTCGGTAAGAATTGGACACGACTGAGCGACTTCACTTTTACTTTTCACTTTCATGCATTGGAGAAGGAAATGGCAACCCACGCCAGTGTTCTTGCCTGGAGAATCCCAGGGACGGGGGAGCCTGGTGGGCTGCTGTCTATGGGATCACACAGAGTCGGACATGACTGACGCGATTTAGCAGCAGCAAGTCTACACAATCAACCGAACAATAATCAGTCTAGCCCCAGTTTATAGGCAGTGCTGATTTGTGTGGGGTAAATACTCTCACTAGGCCAAACTTGTAAAAACATGGCTACCCACATGACATCATTGAACGCGTGGTTCAGAAGAGATACTGGGTGGTGCCATGTGCCGAGGTACTGAGGAGAAATAAGACATGATGCGTTTTGAGTATCTCCTTTATTTCTTTAATACAATTTAAGTGGAAGTTTATACAGTTTATACAGTTGAATTTTTAAAATAATGGCGTTTGACAAACAACTCTCAAAATTCCTGAACTTTACAAAATGTGTTTATGTCTTTGGCTGTGCTGGGTCTTTGTTGCCGCATGTGGGATTTGTAGTTGTGGCATGTGAGATCTAGTTTCCTAGCCAGGGATTGCGGAGAAGGCAATGGCACCAGTACTCTTGCCTGGAAAATCCCATGGACGGAGGAGCCTGGTAGGCTGCAGTCCATGGGGTCGCTAAGAGTCGGACATGACTGAGCAACTTCACTTTCACTTTTCACTTTCATGCATTGGAGAATGAAATGGCAACCCACTCCAGTGTTCTTGCCTGGAGAATCCCAGGGACGGGGGAGCCTGATGGGCTGCCGTCTATGGGGTTGCACAGAGTCGGACACGACTGAAGCGACTTAGCAGCAGCAGCCAGGGATTGAACCTGGGCCTCCTGCATTAGGAGCAAGGAGTCCTTAGCCCCTGGACCACCACGGATTACCCTGAACTTTTAACATCCACTAGAATGGCTACAACACAAAAGACCAACAATCCTGAGTGTTGACAAGGATGGGGAAGAACTGGGAGGCTCAGGCACCACTGGTGGGGGTGGGAGATGGGACAGAAACTTTGGAAAGCAGTTTGCCACATGTTAAGATATTAAACACTCACCTGCCATAATGACCTGATGATTCCACTCCTGAGTATCTATTTACCCAAGAGAAATGAATGCATGTGCACACACAAAGACTCACATACCTCTGCTCATGGCAGCTCTAATCATTACTGCCCCAGGTTCCTGGGCTGGTGAGTGGTTTCAGATTGTCTGCATCCACAGGGCTGAACTCAGGACTCAGAGCAACCATGCTGAGCAGCAGGGCCAGACCTGAAGAACCAACTCCGCTTCTCCAACTCACCCTAGCCAGCCATTTGCCCCTCGTCAAAAAGTGTCGGTTGCTCCCAAGCCACGTCCATGTCTGCCAGTGCGGATGCAGCTGTGGTCAGGAGCATACTTGATTGAAAAGAGAACTATCCATGCAGCGGGATGAGGAGATGAGGACAGAAGACTGGAGCAGCAGGCTGGAGATGTCTTTCCGTGGAGAGTCCACAGGCTATGGGGCACCATGTGCACAGGACTTCAGCTTATATCTTTACGAATCCCATCTATCTTCTTTTGGCTCAGTTTTTGTTCTTTCCCCCCACCCCTAATTTCTTAAGAGGAATACTAACCTCCTTTGTCAGCTTCCATCTTGAATCAGTAAGGCACTCAAAGTCTGCAATTTTGCCCTGAATGAGATTTTCCTGTGTCTTGGACATTTGTCACTAAACATTCCTCTTTGCTTTGCATTGGGAGATGCTTTCAAATTTCACTTTTCATTTCCTCACCTGTCTCCTGCTTGCATAGTAGAGTTTGTCTTGATTTCCAAGTTGTTGAGACTGTGGTCATCTTTTATATGTGTATTTCAAATTGTACTGGATAGTGGTCTGAAGATATACTGCTTAAGATTTTGGGGTGGGGGCTTTATTAGCTTTCTAGGGCAGTTTTAACAAAGTACCACAAATTGAAATGTCCCTGTTTTATAAAGGCCCAGTCCTGTTGGAGTAGGACACACCCTATTGACCTCATCTGTACTTGAACATCTGTGTGAATCCTGGTCTCCAAAGGTCATGTGCTAAGGTTCTGGGGGTTAGGACTCTTAACAGAATTCAACCAATAATAGAGGTCAAATGCATGAAACATTTAAAATGCCCAACAGGCTGAAAAAAATTAATGTCCTCAGAGATGTGTGCTTTTCACTATTTCTCTAGACTCTAATTTGATAATTGCACTATTGAATTTCTCTTTTTCTTTTTGTCCACTAGATCAGCCCAACCCTGTGATACTGTATTAAAATACTCCATTATCATTGTATTTTACTGACATCATCCCACCTGTCTAGTAGTTTTTTTCTGAGCACTTAGTTGCCATGTATTCTTATGGCTTTATGACTGTAGCAGTCAGGGTGCTTCTGAGAAACAAGACAAGTTGGAGAGCTCTAGATATGTGTACATATGGAATCGGCTTATATATTTCTGGGGGCTGGCAACTCTGAGGTCTGCAGAATGAGCCATCGGGCCAGAGACTCAGGGAGGAGTAGCAGTTTGGTCCAAAGGCCATTTGGAGGCAGAATCCCTTCCTCTTCGGATGACCTTGGTGTTTTTGTCATCAGGCTTTCAGCTGATTGCATGCAGCCCACCCACATTATGTAGACTGACCTGCTTTGCTCAGTTGCTAACTATATTTCCCTGTTAATCTCATCTCAAAAATCCCTTCACAGTGACATCTAGATGGATGCCTTGACTGAACACTGGGAACCCTAGCCTAGCCAACTTGACACAGAAACCTGCTGGCACAATGACTGCTCCACAGCCTTGTTTTATGTGCTTTACCTTGTCTGTGGAGATGGACCCACATGGTTTGCAAAGTGACCACCCACCACTGATTCCTTCATCTCCTCTTCTTTCCTGACGCTTTTGTCCTGTGTGCTGTGTAGACAGTTTCTGGGTCCTCATTCTTCCCTTGCTGGGTGAGTGGCTGTGGCTGGGATAGGAACCCATGGCCTGCATGTGGCCCCAGATTCCAGCTTCCAGAATTGCCTGCCCTCTCAGTAAACAAGCAGTTATGCCAGCGATCAAGCCATCAGCCACTGCAGCTGCCCCAGTACTGTGTATCCTGAGAGGAATTCAGGATGGAGAAAAATAAGATACTGATCCTAGATAGTTAATGTGTGTATCAAAGGAATGATATCAACGAGCCCAGACCCTTGAATCTCTCCTCCACATAGAAAAGCATTAAATTCATTAACTTGCGATGTCTGTTTTTTGTGATTAGCAGCAATTTTTTGGTGTTTGACTACCATTTTGTTGCTTTGAAGCAAAATCTGGCTCCTCCTTGACCTCTCTGGAAGTTTCTCAGAGCTCTCTGAAAGGCTTTCTCCTGGACTATAGTCCTCAGTAATGGCCCCAAATACAACATAATTCTCAACTTTTAGGTTTTGCTTTTTTTTTTCCAGTCAACAGTCCATTTCTGTTGTCACTGGTTCCTTATATTCTGAAGCTTCTAAGAGGTTTTTCTGGGATTTCAGGAATATTCAATAGGCAATGCCCTGGTTTGTGGTAATCAATCTGGGTTCAAACTTGGGGAGCCCACCCACTGTGTAGATGAATCATCACAGTCCCAGGGAGTCCAGGGGGGGAGGGTGGGCCCCNGTGATGGCATCCAACCATCTCATCCTCTGTTGTCCCCTTCTCCTCCTGCCTTCAATCTTTCCCAGCATCAGGGTCTTTTCCAACGAATCAATTCTTCACATCAGGTGGCCAAAGTATTGGAGTTTTAGCTTCAGCATCAGTCCTTCCAATGTATATTCAGGACTGATTTCCTTTAGGATGGACTGGTTGGATCTCCTTGCAGTCCAAGGGACTCTCTAGAGTCTTCTCCAACACCACAGTTCAAAAGCATCCATTCTTTGGTGCTCAACTTTCTTTATAGTCCAACTCTCACATCCATACATGACTGCTGGAAAAACCATAGCTTTGACTAGATGGACCTTTGTCGACAAAGTAATGTCTGCTTTTCAATATGCTGTCTAGGTTGGTCATAGGTTTTCTTCCAAGAAGCAAGTGTCTTTTCATTTCATGCAGATGGCTGTAATCACCATCTGCAGTGATTTTGGAACCCCCCAAGATAAACCCCGTCACTGTTTTCACTGTTTCCTCATCACAAAGCCAGAAGGAATCCTGTCTTTTAAGTCAGGCAGTCCTTCCCAAGACTCCTGGTGATCTGGGTGGCCCTCTGTGCTGGGAACTGCCTTTATCCTCAGGACCAGAAAGCTTTCTCTCTGCCTGAAGATTTGCATTTCAAAGAGGTGACTCCAAGGCCCTTAAGAAGAGCCTTCCGGAGCTGTAAGCCTGGCAGGAGGCTGGCCAGCTCCAGAGTTCACAAAGGGGAGGTGGATCTCTGTAGTGGTCTAAAGAAAGGGAGGGCAGAAAGGTTTCCTTCCAGCAGCTTGGCTGAGGCTTTCCCACAGTCTTTCCACCGCAAATCTCAGCTTGCAGGCCTCCCACAGCCCTGCCTGCCGCCCTCGGGCTGCCTTGTGGCTTCCCAGCTACTGTCCCACATGACTCGCCTCTCTGGGGACACTCGGGTGTCTGATAAGTTGTATGGACTCTGCTCATGGGGCTGCTCTCTGCTGAATGAAGGGCTCAGCACATGACTTCCCAAGGGCCCACCCACGTGGGATTGTCCCTTCTCCAGCTGGCTTCCCTGCCATTTCTCTGCCTCGGCCACCAATCTGGCCATAACCGGGGCTCAGGGGGAAAGGGAGTGCTGTGGACAATGCCAGCTGGTAGGCCTTCCCAAGGTGAGATGGTGCATCTTTAGAAAGGCCTAGCTCGGGCTGTCACCCACAGTGGTCAGTGGACCCCATCAGTGTTGGCAGAAGCCTGGGGTGGGGTTGGGGGCCTGGCCCATAACCAGGTGAGGAAAAGCCTGTGGGGAGGGTGGGCACAAGGAGTGGGCAGCCCCGCAGAAGGCTGTCCAGTGACTGTGGCAGGTGAGAGGCTACACGGGGTCAGGGAAGCTGTATAACCTTCCATTTAACTTGGATTAAAAAAAACAAAAGTGAAACTGAAGTCGCTCAGTCGTGTCTGACTCTTTGCAACACCATGGACTGTAGCGTACAAGGCTCCTCCATCCATGGAATTTTCCAGGCAGGAGTACTGGACTGGGTTGCCATTCCACTCTCCAAAAAACAAAAGAGATACTGAAAACTCATCCCCTGACCCCAAGGAGCCTCTCACCTGCTTGCCAGGGGACATAAGGTTGAGAAGCTGGAAATCCTGCTCATGGAGAAAGAGTGAGCAATGAATTGTTGACCTCTCCCCTACATGTGCTTACCCTGGAGGTGGTGAGAGGTACCCAGCAGTCAGGAGAGAGCCTTGACTCTTGGTGATGTGCGGGGACTTTGCCCAGGGGAAGAGCCTGGGTGCTGGGCCCTGTCCCTACCCACCCTGTTCCCCAATTCTGTGACCAGCAGACAGGACCTCACAGGGTGGCCTCAGTTTCCTCCTCTGTAAAATGGACACAGTACAGTTGTGCCAGGAGGATGGATTGAACCCAGGCAGGGCATACATCAGCTGAGTGGTGAGCGTCAGTGACAATCCAGCTCCTGCTCCTTGGAACCCTGGCCTAGAGGCTTGGCATGTTTGATTCTCATTATGACCTCTGAGCCCTACCTGCTGCCCCTGCCCACTGCCTTCATCCCTCCACCAGCTCCCTGGGTTCCACAATGTTCCTGTCTGGGCTCTACAGGGACCTCAATATGCCAATTCTTAGACTCGGTGGATATGACCATATTTGGAGAAAGGGTCTCTGAAGATATAATTATATGACAAACCTTGAGATGAGGTCATCTTGGATTAGCCAGGTGGGTCTCAAATCCAATGACAGGTGTCTAGCAGTTGGATCTGAAAAAAACTAGATATCTACATAGAAAAAATGAATTGTGAATTGACCTCACACCATACACAAAGTTAATGAAATGGATCATAGACCTAAACGTAAAAACTAAGACTATGCAACTTCTATAACAAAAGTGTGTCAAGGCTGTATATTGTCACCCTGCTTATTTAACTTATATGCAGAGTACATCATGTGAAATGCCAGGCTGGATGAAGCACAAGCTGGTATCAAGATTGCTGGAAGAAATATCAATAACCTCAGATATGCACATGTTACCACCCAAACAGCAGAAAGTGAAAAGAAACTAAAGAAAGAGCCTCTTGAGGAAAGTGAAAGAAGAGAGTGAAAAAGCTGACTTAAAACTCAATATTCAAAAAACTAAGATCATGGCATCTGGTCCCAACACTTCATGGCAAGTAGATGGGGAAACAACGGAAATAGTGACAGACTTTATTTTCTTGGGCTCCAAGATCACTTTGGATGGTGACTGCAGCCATGAAATTAAAAGACACTCCTTGGAAGAAAAGCTATGACAAACTTACACAGTGTATTAAAAAGCAGAGACATTACTTTGCTGACAAAGGTCCGTCTAATCAAAGCTATGGTTTTTCCAGTAGTCATGTATGTATGGATGTCAGAGTTGGACCATAAAGAAGGCTGAGTGCCAAAGAATTGATGCTTTTAAACTGTGGTGTTGGAGAAGACTCTTGAGAGTCCCTTGTACAGCAAGGAGATCAAACCAGTCAATCCTAAAGGAAATCAACACTGAATATTCATAGAAAGGACTGATGCTGAAGCTCCAATACTTTGGCCACCTGATGCGAAGAGCTGACTCATTTGAAAAGACCCTGATGCTGGGAAAGACTGTGGGGAGGAGAAGGGGACAACAGAGGACGAAATGGTTGGATGGCATCACCAACTTGATAGACATAAGTTTGAGCAAGCTCTGGGAGATGGTGAAGGACAGGGAGGTGTGACATGCTGCAGTCCATGGGGTTGCAGAGTCGAACATGACTGAGTGACTGAACAACAAAATTATGCAACTTGTTTAAGAAAATTTTAAAAAAAGAAAATTTAGGATCAAATCTTAGTGGCTCAAGTTTTGAAAAGATTTCTTAACTGTGATATGAAGAGTGCAAGCTATAAAATTTAAAAATTCATAATTTTGACTTCATCAAGATAAAATCACTCCTTCTCATCAAGAAACAGCTATGAAAATGAAAAGGGAAGCCACAGTCTGGGAGAAATATGTTCAATACACATTATGTGACAAAGGACTTGTATCTAGAACTCTTACATTAAATAACAAGACAGCCCAAGTTAAAAAAAAAAAAAAAAACAAACATGGGGAATTCCCTGGCGGTCCAGCAGTTAGGACTCAGCGCTTTCACTGTGGAAGGCCTGGGTTCAATCCCTGATCAGGGATCTGAGATTTTGTAAGCCCCACAGTGCAGCCAAAAAAAAGTAAGAAGATTTAAACATACCCATCACCCAGTTAAGATATATGACTGGCTGATGAAGTTGTAAAAAGGTGCTCAACATCATTAATCATCAGGAAAATGTAAACCAGAACTACAACATGATCCCACTTCAACCCACCAGGATGTCTGGAATCACAAAGATGGACAAAAACAAGTGTTGGGATGATGTGCAAAGTTGGACCCCTCATACACTTTTGGTGGGAAGGTAGCATGGTGCAACTGCTTTGGAAAACACTTTGGCAGTTCCTCAAACAGTTAAACACAGACTTACTATGTGAGCCAGCAATTCCACTCCTTAGCTATATATGTGGGAGAAAGGAAAACATCTGTCCACACAAAAAATTGCACACAAAACTTCACAGCAGGTTTATTTGTCAAGGCCAAAGCTTGGAAAACCCAAGAATGTACCAAAATCATTTTGATCCATTCAGACAGTAAGACTAGTACTTAGTGATTAAAAAATGAAGAACTTACAAACACACAACACCCTGGATGAACTTCAAAGTCATTATGCTGAGAGGTCAGGCAAGAAGAGTGCATGCTGCATCATTTCAATTACACAGAATTCTAGAAAAGGCAAACCAATGTGGAGTGACAGGAAGAACAATTGCTGTGAGAAGGGGTGGGGGCAAGAAGCAGTAGGAAGGAGTGAGCACTGGGGCAGACAAGGTAACTTTTTGGGGTGATGGACATACATTCACCATCTTCACTGCTGTGGTTTTACAGGTGAATACATATCAAAACTCATCCAATTATACAGTCTGAATATGTGCAGGTTTTGAAAGATGAACCAGCAACCTTCAAATCCTATAAGACCCTTGTGCTGTGATGTCATGGACACACTGTGGCTAGCACAAGACGAAACCATCTAAGTACAGGTACAAGTGGGAACTGACCTGAGGGAATAAATGGCAGCAAGCCATGACCCGGGGTGCTTTGCAATTTTGGGCACTCCTGTTTGCCCTTGCCCCCCACCCCCCGCTGAGTACTCTGTCCTCTTCTCCCCTTCCTGCATGGAAAATTCTTCAGAACTGTCTGGATGACTCCAGTGTACACTTTGTGGTCTTCAATGTGTAAATTCACAAACTCTAGCAGTTATCATCTGCAACTTTTTTCTTCTTTGATCTTAGAATAATTCTCTCATGTTACAAAAAATTGCTCTTCTTCAGGAGCCAGCTATAGACCAAACTTCTTTGTCTGACACTCCCAGCTGTTTGTGCTCTGGTTCTAATGACGCTTTACCCCATGTCTGCCCTACAGAAAGCCGTCCATCCTCCCAGAAATCCCATGATCTCTACTTCTCGTCTTCAGAGTTCACCTGGTACTAAGTACTACCCTGACCTCCACACAGCACTTTGCTACCTAACCAGGCAAAGACTCAGCATCCTGAGCTGAAAGCTGCCATGTTCCCCTCACGAGGCAAGGATGGTAAAAGCGGGGTCTTGGCCCCTCTGGAACTGTTCACAGGGAGTTGCCTCCAGCCTGGGCATCCTGCTTCCCCTAGGTTGCCACAGCATAGGCCAGAACCAGCCCCAGGAGTGAGGGGGAAGCCATCCAGTAAAGAGTTAGAAACTAAGGACATTCAACAACAATGGCAATAGAGTCCTGAGCCCCCTTCTCAGGCACCAGGCAGCTTCGCAAAGGGGAACAAGCCTTGCAGGCAATGTAAGCAAAAGGTCTAAGACACCAGGTCACTGATGGGGTGCTCTGCCTTCCTGCTCTAGGAGTCTCAGTGGCCTTGGGCGGCTGCCCTTGGTCTCTGTGCAGCTCTGCTTGGAGGGGTCCTGGCTTCCCTTCAAGCCCAGACACACTGTCTTGGCTCCCCTTCCCCCAGTCTAGGTCAGCACCCTTTCCTGAGACCTTTCACCAAACTGCTGTTACTTCAAACCAACACCCAGACCTTCCTTATTTGTTTACACCCAAAGTCAAAGAATTCAGTTGGGACAGTTTACCAGTTATGAGAAGATACTGCCGCAGCACTTAAACAGCTCTTGAAAGGTGTCCCAAATTTGCAAGAGCAAATCATGTGCTACAGGCTGATCCAGCGTCCAACAAGGTCATCTCAGGAGCTGAAGTCCAGTTCAGAAGTGTGGAGTGTGAATTTTGTTGGGAGGCAGGTGGTGAAAAGCAGGCAAGACATTCCCCAACAGTCTCAGCTTTTACACTCCAGTCGTCATCAGAAAGCAAGTGCAGGCCACAATCGCAGTTCCCCACCTAGCCAGAGGGGAGCCCGATTTCAAGGCACGATAGAAGGCAAATAGCAAGCATCCTTTCCGGACACTCTCTGGATGATTCCATGTGATACCCATTTAGTTCCTGATGCACACCCGATTGATTACCACCGCATGTGATAATGAAGAGGAGTGAGATGAGATGGAGAAATGCCAAACCAAAGATGCATCACTTATACATGTCATATATCTTGGTAAGCACTTAGAAACCCTGGAGCCTTTCAGGGCACTGAGACCAGAGCACACGTGCCTGGCATCTCTGCTTGCATCTCTCCAGGCAAGTCCACTTTCTATTGAAAAATAAGACATCACCACTTGTACCCCCAGTATCTAGTCATCTCTAGGTGGGTCCCAAGATAAGAAAAGGTGCTCACGTTCAAAATTTAGTCAGCTTATCCAGTGGAACCAATGGGATGATGCTGTACTAGGGAGGTACACCTTTTCTTTATTAAAAATTGGTTACTGACCCATAGGAGTGAAGCCATTCACTTTCTAGAGTGATGGAAATGGATAGTATTGTGCATGGATTTATGCTCCTTCCGGGCCCGTCATGCAGCAATTGTTGCCCCAATCTTGGGTCACCTCAACTGAACAAAAAGGGGACCAGAGCCCGAGCACATGGCCTCAGGCCCCTGTCCCCTGCCCTTTGTGGGGATGGGCTTCCTGAAGCCCTGCTGCCTTAAGACAGACTGTCTGGCACCTCAGACGAACAACATGCTTCCCAGTGACCTCACCAGAGAGTCCAAGGACAACACTCCTTTAAAACGTCTTTTTCTAGTGGAAAATCCAAAGCTGCAAATACTTTCCACTGCCAAAAGGTAGTCTAAACTGTAGTCTAAAACCTGAGGTTAATGCGCTAAGGGGACAAGATTCATTTCACAAATATTTACTAAACTCTGGGCTCAAAGACAACGTGACACACAGAGCAAAAAGAGGCTGAAATAAAAGTAAGTTACAACTAAAGAACTTTTCCTAAGTCACAAATGTGCACAAGTGACGGTCATAACTGTATGAAATGACTCGATCTCGATCTCCTTCTCTCTCTCTCACTTCCAGAGTCATCCAAGCAGTGGATGTGCAGAAGGAGTCCTGCACTTCCAAGCCCAGTTTCTGGCAGGGGAAGTGCGTGCTTCTCAGAGGCCCAGTGGAGGAAATCTCCAGCACACCCACCACCTGCCTGCCCTCTGGCAGCACGTGTGACTGAGCCAAAGACCCTGGCGGGTGGTGAAGGGGGCTGGCAGGTGGCGATCCAACCGGGATGCAGGGCTGAGAAGGGCAAAGGGCAGAATTCCTGGTCCCAGCTCTGGGAACAGTGTGGGCAGAACAATCCAGACCTGCCAGCAGCTTCCCCACAGGCAGCACAAACTCTCCCTTGCAGAGTCTCTGTGGGTAGGGTGGGCAGAGGGTGGCCTGCATTAAAGTGCCATTTGAAGGCTTCACCCTGTCTCTGCAGGGATAGGGGAGGGAGTGAGAAGACGGGCCAGGCTTGCCAGCCTGAGGTAGGCCCCTTTCTCCTTCCTGAGGTCTTCTGAGAGGGTTGGAAGGATTCTTATTTAAAGGGCGATTCCCTGACACTCCCCTATAGCAAAAATTTCTACTATGACTTACATTACACCTGAATGCAGAAACACTGAAAGCAACTGAACCTCTAATATTGTAACAAACATCATGTAAAAGCGAGAGCCATTACTGGGCTTGCTCTGTGCAAATTCCTAACCCAGCCTGCTTTCCTCCTGATCAGCACCAGGCATCAGGGGCTGCTGTTTCAGGGGGAGAAGCAACTTAAGTTGGGCGCTTTAGGCACTGAGGGTGGGGAGGAGGAACAGACAGACCAGCCCGGCCCTTGCAGGCTGAATCTGGAGGCAGTGGGTGGGGTGAGCCGGGGTGTGGGTAGGAGATGAAAGGCAGCAAGGCAGCTGGTGGCAGCTGGGAGGGACCTGGGCCCAAGGGCTCCTCTCTCTAGGAGGGGAAGCCGAGAATCCTCAGGCCTCATCCTCTTTGAAAGGCCCAGGGAAGCCATCCCCCCAAATCCCCTGAGCTCTGAAAAGATGGGTCCTGGGTGCTGCTTCTCCTGGAAGCAGCTGGTGATGCCAGTGGGAGGCTGTGGCTTTCAGGCACAAAGTCAAATGGCCTGGAAAAAGTTATGGGCCACTGCTCAACACAAAAGCAGGGTGTCCTGTGAATTATGCCCTGGGGAGACACCACTCTCCGTGGGCTGACGTGTGGGCACACAAAGTGGGCACGAGCACTTTACTGTCACAGTCTCTGAGTCTTTTCTCAGACCATTTCTGATGAATTTTAGGTGATGTCACAATCCAGCCACAGCCTCAATGTGGAGCCCACAATTTTGAGTGCTGTCAAGTCCCTCCCACTACTAAGCTTTTAAAGGATTAAAGTGCTCTTCATGTCTTCTACCTGAAAACACTAACAAGTCTTGGGATGAACTGAAGGCCCCCATGAGATGATATGGGTCACTACTTAACTCAAAGCACTCGCTCCCTCCCACCCACAGCATGCAGGCCCCAGGCACGAGGGGCAAGAGCACATTCAGTGAAGAATACAAATATGATAAGGGGCCAGTCTGCGGTACAGTCTCTGGGCTACAATTGCATCATCAACGAGGGAAGGGAGGGGGACTAGGAGGGCTCATTTTAAAGCCAGCCCTCCTGCAGAGCACCCAGTCAGATAGTGGTCCTGGGGGCAGTGGCACAGCTGGAGTCTTGAAGGTGATTCTCATTCTCTGGGTGGGACTCTGCAGTGGCTCTTTGGAGGCCCAGGCAGGCCAGTTCCATCTGAGTTGTTCCCCTCCAAGAGGTTCTGGTGAATTCTCGGCTGCTGGTCAGGCTGTGGTTTCTCCTCGGAGGCCTGATTGCAGTCATCACAGTGGCCGCAGGCACAGGGCTGTGGGCGGCTGTGGGTGCGCCAGTGCTGCAGGAAGGCAGAGCAGTGGCAGAACGCCATCCCACACTCTTGACACATGTAGGTTCTCTTCTCAATGTGCACTATCTGGTGGTTGAAGAGGTTGAATCGCCGGCTGAAGGTCTTCCCACACTCACTGCACTCATAGGGCTTCTCACCAGTGTGCACCTGGTGGTGCTGGCTGAGGCCTGAGTGCCCCCGGAAGGCCTTTCCACACTCCTTGCACATGAATGGCTTCTCTCCTCTGTGGACACGCTGGTGGTGAATAAGCTGGGAGATGCCCTTGAAGGCTTTTGGGCACTGGCTGCACGTGTAGGGCTTCTCACTGCTGTGCGTGCGTTGGTGCTCAATGAGGTTGGAGCTCCTGCTGAAGGCCTTGCCACACACATCACATGAGTAGGGCCGCTCACCACTGTGGATGCGCTGGTGCTCCATTAGTGTGAAATTGCGCCCAAAGCGTTTCCCACATTCATCACACCCATAGGGCTTCTCGCCAGTGTGGATGATCTGGTGCTTGATGAGGTTGGAGCCACGTGTGAAAGTCTTTCCACACTCGCCACATGCATAGGGCTTCTCACCGCTGTGGATGCGCTGGTGCTCCAGGAGTGAGAAGTTGCGCCGAAAGAGTTTCCCACACTCACCACACTTAAAGGGCTTCTCGCCACTATGGATGACTCTGTGCTTGATGAGGTTGGAGTTCCGGGTAAAGGATTTCCCACACTGCTGACACACAAACTGCCTCTCTGTGTCTTTGAAACTCAGATGCCTTACAACCAAATCCTGCTTACCTCCGCAGCTGCTTCCCTGCATTTCTCTTCCCTCACCTGGGGAGCTGCCTTGGCCTTTCTCCCCAGGAGGGTCACCCCTGCTGGAACTTGTCTGTGGACAACAGGCATGTTTCTGTCTGTGCTCAAGTGTTTCCTCTGACTGCCCGGCTACCTGGCTCATGTTGCCAACCTGAAGATTGGCCCCTGGGAGTTCTTTTGGACAATTTTTCTCCTTTGAAGTTGTCAGCTTGCTATTCATCCTGTCACCTGGAAAGACAGAGAGAGCACCAACAAGTGTCATTACCTTCCTGGGTCTCAATTTAGGTTTGTTCTTTAACCTCACCCTCACTCCAAGGCTGAGAAGAGTTGAATCAGGAGTTGAGGACATGGGAGAGAAAGCAAGATGACCATCAGCAGACAGGAAGGCAAGAGGGGAGGAGGTAGCAGTGAGCTAGAAATAGAAGAGCTGTTGTGAGAGGATTCCATGGCAGATTTAAAACTGCCATGAAAGAGAATGTCTAACCCAAAGTGACCATGCCGCCCTCCATCAACTGCTGCTCTTTGCCAATGGCTCAGGCAAGCCAGTAGAGTTCCCCTCACTCACCTGCCTGCATCCTTGTGGACATCCTCATCCTATGGACATCTGCTACCCAGGGTTTCTCTCCTTTCTCTAGCTGGATGACCAGCTGAGGCTTGGAGAATGAAAGTCCTGTCCATGGAGAGGAAGCAGGTTAATCACTCCTGGACTCAGTCCAGCATTAGTATCTTCAGGACCAGAGAATAAAGAACTTTCTAGAAAGTGTCACTGGGAAGGTCCTAAGAAAAGGCACAGTCCCTCTAGGGGCAAAGAGTTCTGAGTGTATGAAGAAGCTTGGTGTGTATGAAGAGTCTTAAGTAGGTGGTGATTTGGGCCAAGAGGATAACCATGTTATTATTTGGCCTGCAAGATGGGCGGCCTTGTGGGAAGTGGAGAGTTAGTGGAGAGACACTGAAGGACAGACAGAGGGCTGGAGCAAAGCTGCAGGGAGTATCAAGAAGTGAACAGAGCCTGTTTCACCATGTAAGAGAGGAGATGTTTCTGTTCCTTACACCAAACCTCACTGCTTGGTGAGGGGCAGAAATAACCAAGGGAGGTACAGTGGAGAAGCCTGTGCCAGCTCTTTCCAGATTTCTCCAGACTGGAAAACCAAGTCCTGGGCCCCTATGCCCTGGGCTCTATATGGCTTGATGCAAGGAACAGATGCTTCTAAACTCTATAATATGAAATGTACATAAAAGGCAACCTTGGTAAAAATAAGTATAAATTAATGCATATAAATATTCAAACATAACTTGCACCTAACTTTTGGGTAGATGAGGTCTAGTTAACCCCCGATTTTATATCAAAATACCTATAGGCCTAAAACCATTTAGATAAAACTATCTTTGAGGTAAAAGCTGGACATCAGTGGATTACTGACCTGATGGGGAAATCCATTTATTCTTGGAATCATAGTAACCAGCAAGAAAAGGAACTCAGAAATAAACTGAGTTCTGAGACAGGATGGGGGCCTGACTATGTGAAGGATCCTTACCCAGTGACACCAAATGGTGGTAATTCTCTAGCATCACTTGCTTGTACAGCTTCCTTTGTCTGTGATCCAGAAGCTTCCATTCTGTCTTGGTGAAGTACACGGCAACATCCTCAAAAGATACTGGCACCTAAAACAAGACATCACTGTGGTTTCAGGGGAATTCACCCTCATGAGCCCCAGGATGTGCTGGCAGCAACAAAAAACATGGGTCGTGGTGGGGCCAAGAGAGTTCGGCAAGAGCTGTTACAATGGGACAGGAAAATGCAACAAATGGAGGCTGATGGGGGGGATGCCAGGCCAAGGGGCTGCCCACAGTCAGGGAGCCCCACTCACCTTGGGTCTGGCTGTCAGGAGCATGGCTGCCATCTTGGGGGCACAGGGATGCTAAGGGGGTGGAGAGAGACTGATGTGAGCTGAGCCTAGGCACTGTGTGACCTTGTCCAGATAAGGCTCCAATCAGAGCTGCTAACAAAATTCAATGCATAACACTTTCCAAAGCTAAGCTTCTGTCCCCCTCTCCTCAGGAGACAAGGATTCCATCTCTGCTCATGCTGGACCCACCTAGCCAGGCTGCCAGACTGTTAAGGGAGTGTATTTCTTCTTTCTTTTTCTCACTTCCTTCCTCTCTCAGCCTAGCCAGGCTGCCAGACTGTTAAGGGAGTGTATTTCTTCTTTCTTTTTCTCACTTCCTTCCTCTCTCAGCCCTCCTACCACATGTCTAGCCCCTCAATCCTGACTTTCAAGCTATCCCTGGAAGCCCCACTGCCACTCTCTTGCCCCTGAGGTCAGGGTTCTTTATATATACATATATATGTATATATACACAATTTTATTTATTTATTTTTGGCTCCTCTGAGTCTTTGCTGCTGCATGGGCTTTTCTCTAGTTGCAACCCATGGGCTGTAGCCCACCAGGCTCCTCTGTCCATAGAATCCTCTAGGCGATAATACTGGAGTGGGTTGCCATTCCTTTCTCCAGGGGATCTTCCTGACCCAGGGATCAAACCCAGGTCTCCTGCATTGCAAGCAGATTCTTTACTGTCTGAGCCACTAGGAAGCCTATATATATATATAATTTTATTTATTTTTGGCTGTTCTAGGTCTCTGTTGCTGCATGGGCTTCTCTCTAGTTGCAGAGAGTAGGGACCACTCTCCAGTTGCAGTACATGGGCTTCTCATTGAAGTGGCTTTTCTTTGGTAGTTGCAGCTCCTGGCCTCTAGAGCACAGGCTCAGTAGTTGTGGTGCATGGACTCAGTTGCTCTGCAGTATGGGGGTTCTTCCCAACCCAGGGATCGAACCCATGTCTCCTGCATTGGCAGGCACATTCTTTACCACTGAGCCACCATGGAAGCCCCGCAGAAGGAGATCGAGCTCAGGGTTCTTAAAGAAAAACTCCAAATACATGTCATTTTCACTTGTAAACAGACTTGCTCTCAGAGAAAGAGAAAGACCAAGCTGGTGGAATGCATGATGGAGGCCACCCCCTCCAATGCTGGGAGAGAGGGTGCTTTCTGAGAGCACAGGCTGAGAGCTCTGGACTGGGGATGAGCAAAGAGTGTAGCAGGCAAAGGGCATGGCCCATACCCAGCCCGAAGATGGGCCCCAGCTGGGCGGTGGGGGGAGGAGTGGGTGTCATAGCCTGTTTGTTCCCCGAGAGAGGGCAAGGGGACAGGGTCCCTGAAACAATTTAAATCACCCCAAATTTGTTTATCACCCACAATGAGCAGTCAGTTAACAATGTGCTATGCTTAGTTGCTTAGTCCCACTCTCTGCGACCCCCATGGACTGTAGCCTGCCAGGCTCCTCCATCCATGGGGACTCTCCACACAAGAATACTGGAGTGGGTTGCCATTGCTTCCTCCAGGGGATCTTCCCAACCTAGGGATTGAACCCGGGTCTCCCGCATTGCTGGCAGATTCTTTACCGTCTGAGCCACCAGGGAAGCAGAAATAGTAGAATGATGGGGGACAAACATCTTGACAAATGACAAAAAAGTTAACTTGAAATGTCCTTGCACCAATTAAAGGAGTACATTTTTATTTTAAAGAAATACCATCAACTGTCAGTGACTAGAGCAAAATTAATACTAAATCACTTGCAAGTAGCTATGTAACTAACCTCCAAGTTGGGACAAAGAGCTTATAACAAACCAGTAATTCTTCCCCAAATTGGCAAAGCCAGATGAATACAAAATCATTTCTTAGAAAGCACCTAAGAGTTGCCCAAGCAGTGAGAACAAGAGGGACTAAAGTTCAGGAGATAACCATGGATAATTAATTTAATGTTCTTTTTTTGGACAACTCAAGGCACAGGGAACAGGCTGAGAATTACAGTTTGTCCTGAGCAGAAGTTTAAAGCTGTCTGAGAAGGCTGTAGTAACAGAATCAGAGACATGAGATGTCTCAAGCATATGGTTGTCTTTTTCTCTCATGGTATGTATGAACTTCTGAAGCTAAAAAGGCCCAAAAACTAAACTGAAAGTCTGAAAAGCAGAGCTCAGGGAACTGATGTGATGATGTAGAACTTAAGAGTTAAGGAACCTTTAAGGGAAGAAGTCTGGTGAACAAACTAGGTTTTCAGATGAAAGCCAAGAAATAATCAAAGGCAGGTGATACCCTACTAAAACAAAAACCAACCTGCACTCCATTCAGTACCTGCCTGAATCAAGGGGGCCAACTTCCACTTTATCAACCTAGCGAAGAAAGGGTAAAACTTTTCCAGGGGAAGATATAATCTTCAGGAGCATCTGTAATTTTAAAGATTCTAAAATATGAATTAAATTAACATTTAATTGTAGATACTGCAGGATTATTTATATTTCTAGCATTTAACTAAAAATAAATACATTACCAAGAAATAGGACCATAAGAACAAATCTCAAAAAGAAGAAAAACAACACAAAACAGAACCAAATAAGCAATCTACATATTTAAGTTAACAAACTAAGACATTAAAATATAATTAATATGTTAAAGAAAATAGTGAAAGAGATGGAAAAAATACATGAAAAGATGGCATATTTCCCTTGGCAATTAATATCTGTATCAGAATAGAATCAAAAGGATATTCTTTAATTGAAACGTCTAAAGTGAGCTCAATAAATGATGTTAACAGGAGATAGGGCTTCCCTCATAGCACAGTTGATAAAGAATCTGCCTGCAATGCAGGAGACCTGGGTTCGATTTCTGGGTCGGGAAGATCCCCTGGAGAAGGGAATGGCAAACCACTCCAGTATTCTTGTCCGGAGAATCCCATGGACAGAGGAGCCTGGTGGGCTACAGATCATGGGGTCACAGAGTCGGACACGACTTAGCAACTAAACCACCACCAACAGGAGAGTAACACAAAAGTCAGAATTTTGAATTGGATGACATGTTGATACAAAATACCATAAATAAAAGCCCAGACATTAAAAAACAAAAAAGTGGAAAAACAGAAAAGACCAATAAGAGACATACGAAACACTATAACTGAAGATCTATGCAGAGAACAGACCTGAACAAACGTTTACAAGATTTTCTAAATATAAGAGGAAGGTATTAACCAACAGATTTAAGAAGCTCTAAGAATATCAAGCAAGAGAAATACATGAAAGAAAGAATTATATGAAGAAAATTCGTATAATAAAAAAAGAAAAATTATATGAAGGCACAACATAGTTCCACTGATAAAAACCAAAGAAAAAGAGAAAACTTTACAACCAGCATGGGGGAGAAAGAGTAAGGAGGAGATATAATACCTTCAAAGGAATAGTAAGAAGAGTTAGAACTAGAGCTAACTTCAAGGGAAAAAAGTGGCAGAAATTGGAAAAATAGGATAAAAATCTTAGGCACCACAATAACCATTTGCATGAGTTATTTTACGACAGGAGGTCCTGGTAAGGAACACATAACCAACAGGCCACCACCAACCAGAAGAGTTCGGAAAAGGCCAAAAGGAGATGTCACATGTCCCAGGATCCTCTTTGCAGGAATCCATTTTGGCTAAGCAATGCATGTGCCACCAGGAAGGGCCCTGAGTCAGAATGACTGGCCAAAGACAACCCGGAAGCTAATCCCACCCATAAAACCCGAGACTGCAGGCCACGTGGCCAAGCAGTTCTCCTGGCTTCCCTGACCCTACTGCTCTCTGCCTGGGTGCCCCTTCTCAGTAAAGTCTCTTGTAAAGTCTCAGTTAAGTCTCAAGATGTGTGTCTCCTTGGACAATTCATTTCCGAGTGTCAGACAAGAGCCCACTCTTGGGCTGTGGAAGGGGTCCCCTTTCCTGCAACAAAACCATGAGGTGAAATGCTGAGGGCTGCTGGCCACATGATGTCAGAATGTCTTCCCTATTTACTGCTGGTCACAAGAGATGAAGTGAACCTAATGGTGGGACAGAGCTGGGATGTCCCCCAGAGGTGGGATGTCCATTCCCTTGGCAGAAGTGCTCAGTAGGGCTCCTGCCAAAGCTTGACCTGATTCTATGCTGCCTTGGGACTCAGCCTCTGGTTTACAGAGGACCTTGGGATGGAAGGACCGGTTAAAGGCACCACAATGGAGCAGCCAGCACTGATCCAGAAGGTGGGCTGTTTCCTGGTTTTCTCTGCAAATTAGTGTCACATGGGAAAGAGGAGGCTGGGAAGGGAGATTGTTCTGGATGAAAAAAGAGTTAAGTGGCCAACAGCCAAGTGCAGTGGGAGTCCCTGATGACATGCTAGCATGAACAAAAGAGGAATCAAAGGGGGAGTGGGGGGTGAGAGTGGGGTGACTGCTGCCCACATGGTAAGTGAATCGTGGCCCCCAGGTCAGGGAAGAAAATGTCTTTCTCAAGAGATGCACAGTGAACCATTTGGGGAGAACAGGGCTTGTGAAGTGACTTTCAAGTATTTTAATGAAAACAAAAGAAAGAGAGAAGGAAAGAGGGGGAGGGAGGAAGAGAGAGTGAGGGAGGGAAACAAGCACATAAGGCAAGCTGGAGGCCACTGCTAACCCTGGGAGGTGGGTACTGGGCTTGGTTAGACTATTCTCCTTGTCCATTTACTTGACAGTGTTCAAAGTTAAAAGGGAAAACAGTCTGGTAGTTCCTTAGTAAGTAAACATAGTTATCATCAGGCCCAGTAATTCTACTCCTGAGTATATGCTCAAAAGAATTGAAAACATGTTTTCACAAAAACTTGTCCACCAAAAAAAGAGAAAGAAACCTGTCCACCAAAAGAAAACAAAAAACAAAAAACAAAAACCTGTCCACCCATGTGAATTAAGTGCAGAACAACTCAAAATCTCCAAAAGGTGGAAACAACCCAAGTGTCTATCAACAGAAGAGTGGAAAACCAACCATGGTCTAGACAAAGATGGAACATTATTTGGCCGCAAAGGGGAATGAAATACTGATCCACGCTACCATGTGGGTGAACCTGGTGTCATGATGCCAAGTGAAAAAAACCAGACACAGACACAACAGGCCACATACTGCATGACCAACCCTTAATATTCACTGGAAGGACTGATGCTGAAGCTGAAGCTCCAATATTTTGGCCACCTGATGCAAAGAGCTGACTCACCGGGAAAGACTCTGATGCTGGGAAAGATTGAGGGCAAGAGAAGGGGGTGACAGACGGTTGGATGGCATCACCGACTCAATGGACATGAGTTTGAGCACGCGCCAGGAGATGGTAAAAGGCAGGGAAGCCTGGTGTGCTGCAGTTGATGGGGTCGCAAAGAGTCAGACACGACTGAACAACTGAACAACAACTACTGCATGATTCTATTTATATGATGCAAGATAAGATTTCACAAGAGCTTTCTCAATCGAGCTTTGAGATTATGACTAAAAACTCTTTTCCTCCAATTAAAATAAATAAATTAAATTAAAAAGTATTTAAAATAAATATTGTGAAAAAAAAGAAAAGAAAATCTCTTTTCCTTTCACCTTCTCAGGCAGTTTGCTAAGCTCCCACCCTACTGACCTCCCATATCAGGGCCCCTCTCTCCTGAGCCACTTAACCCATGGCCCAAGTCCCACTTATTGAGGTCTCACATTCTGGGGCCAGGTACCAGACAGCTAGGACAGTCCCTGTGTCCTGGAGCCTGAGAAACCATTCAAACTAGCCACCGCCTAGGGACCTTGTGGACACTAGCTACCCCTATCAGGTACACCTTCCCACAGCACTCACCCTTTCTTCTGCCTGTCATCTCTCCAGAGTGCCACTGTTCTGTAGCTCACTATAAAAAAATCTTTAAATCTTATAAAACATATGACATATCCAGAGAGTCATAGGTAGATCCATGGAGTCAGAGAGCCAGGGGCTGGGATTGGGTGGGGTGGGGTGACTGCTTCATGAGGACAGAGTTTCTTTTTGGGGTGATCAAAGTGTTTGGAAGTCGCTACTGGTGACGGTTGCACAGTGTTGCCAATATACTTAATGTCACTGTCAAGGGATCCTTTTACCATGTTCACTGGGAAACCACCATCATTCACTGAGAGGCCTGCACAAGCTGAAGGTGTGTGTGTGTGTGTGTGTGTGTGTAATACTGATATTAGGAAGGGTTTTCAAACTAGTGCCAAATTGTTTTCAAACACATCGCAAGCTTATTTTTTTCCTCTGTCACGACCGTACTGCCAGGTCACCATCCATTTTGAAAAACACAGAAAAACTGAAAGGAAGAGGTGTTTTCTCTAATCCCATATCCCAAGTTGTGCTGCAAGCCTTCAAGAGAGAAGACACTTGAACTGTGACTGCCCAAGACAAACACGTCACGGACAGTTCGCTGGTGGACGGAAACCGATGCTTAAGTTCAGTACCACAAGGCGCATCAGAGGTGCCAGCCAGCAATCTGGTTACACATAGCAGCGTCTATCCTTGGTACCTAGCACCCCACTAGCAGCATAGTTTCAAATCCTGGAAAGAAACATGACAAGCCCTGTGCTCACAGATCCTGTGTGTGTGTGTTAGTTGCTCAGTCGTGTCTGACTCTGCCACCCCATGAACTATAGCCCGCCAGGCTCCTCTATCCATGGAATTCTCCAGGCAAAAACACTGGAGTGGATTGCCATTCCCTTCTCCAGAGGATCTTCCCAACCCAGGGATTGAACCAGGGTCTCCTGCATCACAGGCAGATTCTTTACCGTTTGAGCTACAGGAAAGTCCTTTTCACAGACCCTAATGCCCTAAAAGCCCCGGGTAGGAACAGTGTGACCTTCTCAAGAAGGAACGGAAGAAAAGATATGGAAAGAGCTTGCAGAACTGGAGGGCAGCTTCTCTCGAGACACTTTGGCCTCTCCAGAGTAGGGGAGAAGCTGAAGGATGATTCTAGGCCCCGGGGCTCGGGTTTCCCTGAGATAGGACACCAGGTATGCAGGTGAGAGCCTCTTACATAGCAGCACTTTGGGGCAAGGAGCTGGGAAGGGCCCAGGAGTCTGGGGAACCTGGTAGCTCCTTCCAGGCTGCTCCAGCCCACGGAGGGGAGGCAGACTCCCCGTCACGGGCTGAGCCTGGCTGGGGGTCGCAAGATGGAGAGAAGTGGAAACATGGGTCCCAGAGGGAGAAGCAGAGGGCTTCAGTGCTGATGTCTTCTGAAGACCACGAGATGGGGCTATTTCCCCAGAAAAAGAAAACGGAAACAAACACCAGGGAAGGCATGCAGCAGTCCCACTGAGGGTGGGTCAGGGAATTGGGGCTTTGTCGTCCATCGAGAGGAACACACGGGGCCACTAGGGTTGGCCCCCTTCTGCCCCGCTGGAACTTCCTCTGGGCTTTGGACTAGTCATCTATAGACCCCAAGTGCCTCCACTCAGTGCCAGGCAGCCTTCCCGGAGATCTGTGTCACTTGCTAGCCACCCAGGGGAAAGGCCTGAGGACCAGTCTGAGAGCTGCTCGGGGCCAGCAAAGGCCTCTGGGAGCAACCTCGAAACCGGGTCTCCAGGCTCTGCTCTTTGTGGGGGTGGGGGTGGGGAACAGAGAGATGCCACCTGCTCCCAGCCCTTCATGGAGTGCCTATCTCACTCATGTGGAGGAGCTTCCGGACCTTGCCCTCTTCTGCTCCACACTAGCCCAGAGTGGCTCTTGCCTTTGCACTGGCTGTTGCCTCTGGCCCCAACGATCTTTCACCTCCGTTCAGTTTTTCTGAAAGGGTGCCTTCTAACCACACTGCTTAAACCCGCACCCGACCTCTCTTCTCTATTTATGCCTCGCAGCACTTAGCACTGGTTAACATACTCTGTGATTCTTTTCTGTTTGCTTATTTTTAAAATTAACTTATTTATTTTAATTGGAGGCTAATTACTTTGCAATACTGTAGTGGTTTTGGCCATACATTGACTCTGTGATTCTTAATTCCAAACGTTGACTGTTTCTTGCCCATTTCTTGCCACTAGAATCGGACGCCCCCCGCCGCCCCTAGCAGGACTTTGCGGGTTTTGTTCCCCAAGGCTGGATCTGCAGTGCCCGCTGCAGCCTGGCCCCCGGGAGTGCCTGGCCGCTGTCTGGGGGCGGGAGGGCTGGCACCGCTACCTCTGTCCGGAGCCCAGCACGCTTTGCTGCTCGGCCCCTGGCTACCTCTTCTCGCACCTTCTCCAGGCGTGCTCGGCCCCGCTAACATCCCTCACTACTCAGGGACACAACGCCCCACCCTCCGAGAACCGCAGGGGCCCCGTCCGGGGACCCTCGGGGGCTCACGCTCGCGGACGGTTGGCTGGGTGTCCCTGGGTGGGAGTGCCGCGACCTGACGCAGAGGCGCAAAATCCAAAGTTACCCGCGTTTCGACGCTCTCCGAGCAGCCCTAGAGTTAGCGGCGAACCGCAGTCGGAGGAGAGAAACCAAGAGGAAGGGGGAGGGAAGCCCCGAGGGCTTGTTCGTCAGCTCTCCGCGCTCGACACCTCCCAGGGCGTCCCTAACCACCTGCTGAGACCTGGCTCGCGGGCTTCTGAGCCGTCCTTCCGTTCCCCGCCCCCACCCCCCGCACCTCGCCCCCGTCCCTGCCTCGGAGAAAGCCCGAGGCCAAGGCCACCACCTCCTAGCAGCCCTCCAGGGCACCACCCTCAGGGGGCGACGGGGCTTGACTTTACCTCTGGGTGCGGTGCGGGAGGCGCGTCCTCACAGCAGTCCGTCTGTTCAGCACCAACTTGCCGGGGGCTCGGGGCCCTAGCAGGGCCGGGGCAGCGCTGCACGGGATGGGGCGTGGTGGGGGGCCACGGAGCATGCGCGGCACAGCAGGAGGGAGGCCCGGCCCCGCATCCACCCTCGGCGTGCTCCGCGGGGGGTCTGGCTTGGCTCCTTGTGTCCCCCGGAGCACTTCCGCTTTCAGTCTGGGCTGGTTAGAGACCTTGAGGGTCGCAGCCAGTCCAAGACCATCCCCCAGGGAGCAGGGGAGACTCACTGTTAGCCGCGAACCTCCCATGTCTCAAGACTGCAAGGCTTTACTTTTTGTCCCTCTGTCCATCCATCCATCCACAGAATCCCTGGGGGGCCAGTCAGCACCAAGTGGCTCAGCCACAGCACCCCAGTAAGGGACCAGCCCATTTAAGGCAGAAGGGTGAAGCTAAGAAAGTGGGGGGCAGTGAGAGGGGATTTGGGGAGACCAGTGAGCAGACAGACGGAAGAGTAGAGAAGAGCTACTGCATGCTTTGGTCTTTCCCTGGGTCCCCCAGGGCCTTGGAATCTGCATTTTCCCACAGGACTGGGGTTGGAGTCCACGGCTGAGTGAATGCACATGCCTGCCCTTGGTCATGATGAGTTCCTCCCAAAGTTAAGAATACGAAAAAGGCTGTGGAAGAAAATCCACAACAAAAAACAACAGGACTGCCTGTTCTGTCTCTCCTGGCCCTGGTCATTGGGAATTAAGCATGAAGTGGGGACCCTTCCTTCCACAAGCAGAGCACAGGACTGCAGTGAGAAGTCCTCCCCATGCTGATGCTCCCAGGACAGCAGCTGCCTGACCCTGGTTTAGGAGGAAAGCTGGGACCCCCCCGACTCGGGTGCTTCTGGCCTCGGGGAGCAGGGTTCTCAGGAGGCCAACAGCATAACTTCAGGGCCCCGTCCCTGGATCAGAGGCAGGGAGGTCCCCTGTGGCCCCTGGTTGCAGGTTCTGATGCGCACTCTTGTCTTCTCACCAGGAGTCTGGCTAGATAAGCCTGGACCTGGTCTTTAGAGGTATAATGGGGTGAAGGGTAGCCCATTAAAAGATATGTGCACGCCCTAACTTCCAGAACCTGTGAATGTGAGTTTTCCAGAAAATGGGTCTTGTGCAGATGTGATGAAATTAAGAATCTCAACATGAGATCATTCTGGATGATTCATTTCAGTTCAGTTCAGTTCAGTCGCTCAGTCGTGTCCGACTCTTGGCGACCCCATGATTTGCAGCACTCCAGGCCTCCCTGTCCATCACCAACTCCCAGAGTTCACTCAAACTCACGTCCATCGAGTCGGTGATGCCATCCAGCCATCTCATCCTCGGTCATCCCCTTCTCCTCCTGCCCCCAATCCCTCCCAGCATCAGAGTCTTTTCCAATGAGTCAACTCTTCACATGAGGTGGCCAAAGAACTGGAGTTTCAGCTTTAGCATCAATCCTTCCAAAGAATACCCAGGACTGATCTCCTTTAGAATGGACTGGTTGGATCTCCTTGCAGTCCAAGGGACTCTCAAGAGTCTTCTCGAACACCACAGTTCAAAAGCATCAATTCTTCAGTGCTCAGCTTTCTTCACAGTCCAACTCTCACATCAATACACGACCACAGGAAAAACTATAGCCTTGACTAGACAGACCTTTGTTGGCAAAGTAATGTCTCTGCTTTTGAATATGCTATCTAGGTTGGTCATAACTTTCCTTCCAAGGAGTAAGCGTCTTTTAATTTCATGGCTGCAATCACCATCTGCAGTGATCCTGGAGCCCAGAAAAATCTAAGTCTGACACTGTTTCCACTGTTTCCCCATCTATTTCCCATGAAGTGATGGGGCCAGATGCCATGATCTTAGTTTTCTGAATGTTGAGCTTTAAGCCAATATTTTCACTCTCCTCTTTCATCAAGAGGCTTTTTAGTTCCTCTTTACTTTCTGCCATAAGGGTGGTGTCATCTGCAAAGCTGAGGTTATTGATATTTCTCCTGGCAATCTTGATTCTAGCTTGTACTTCTTCCAGCCCAGCATTTCTCATGATGTATTCCACATATAAGCAGGGTGACAATATACAGCCTTGACGTACTCCTTTTCCTATTTGGAACCAGACTGTTGTTCCATGTCCAGTTCTAACTGTTGCTTCCTGACCTGCATATAGGTTTTTCAAGAGGCAGGTCACCAGTTCCCATCTCTTTCAGAATTCTCCACAGTTTATTGTGATCCACACAGTCAAAGGCTTTGGCATAGTCAATAAAGCAGAAATAGATGTTATTCTGGAACTCTCTTGCTTTTTCCATGATCCAGCGGATGTTGGCAATTTGATCTCTGGTTCCTCTGCCTTTTCTAAAGCCAGCTTGAACATCTGGAAGTTCACAGTTCACGTATTGCTGAAGTCTGGCCTGGAGAATTTTGAGCATTACTTTACTAGCGTGTGAGATAAANGCCAACTTTTTCACTCTCCTCTTTCACTTTCATCAAGAGGCTTTTTAGTTCCTCTTTACTTTCTGCCATAAGGGTGGTGTCATCTGCAAAGCTGAGGTTATTGATATTTCTCCTGGCAATCTTGATTCTAGCTTGTACTTCTTCCAGCCCAGCATTTCTCATGATGTATTCCACATATAAGCAGGGTGACAATATACAGCCTTGACGTACTCCTTTTCCTATTTGGAACCAGACTGTTGTTCCATGTCCAGTTCTAACTGTTGCTTCCTGACCTGCATATAGGTTTTTCAAGAGGCAGGTCACCAGTTCCCATCTCTTTCAGAATTCTCCACAGTTTATTGTGATCCACACAGTCAAAGGCTTTGGCATAGTCAATAAAGCAGAAATAGATGTTATTCTGGAACTCTCTTGCTTTTTCCATGATCCAGCGGATGTTGGCAATTTGATCTCTGGTTCCTCTGCCTTTTCTAAAGCCAGCTTGAACATCTGGAAGTTCACAGTTCACGTATTGCTGAAGTCTGGCCTGGAGAATTTTGAGCATTACTTTACTAGCGTGTGAGATAAATGCAATTGTGCAGTAGTTTGAGCAGTTTTTGGCATTGCCTTTCTTTGGGATTGGAATGAAAACTGACCATTTCCAGTCCTGTGGCCACTACTGAGTTTTCCAAATTTGCTGGCATATTGAGTGCAGCACTTTCACAGCATCATCTTTCAGGATTTGAAATAGCTCAACTGGAATTCCATCACCTCCACTAGCTTTGTTCGTAGTGATGTTTTCTTAGGCCCACTTGACTTCACATTTCAGGATGTCTGGCTCTAGGTGAGTGATCACACCATCGTGATTATCTTGGTCGTGAAGATCTTTTTTGTACCGTTCTTCTGTGTATTCTTGCCACCTCTTCTTAATATCTTCTGCTTCTGTTAGGTCCATACCATTTCTGTCCTTTATTGATTCCATCTTTGCATGAAATCAGGTGAGCCCTAAATCCAATGACAAGTGTCCTTATAAGAGACAGAAGAGGAGAGAGACACACACACAGAAGAGAAGCCACATGAAGACAAACACAGAGACTGGAGGGATGCAACCACAAGCCAATGGATGCCTGGAGCCCCACAAAATGAAAGAGGCAAGGAGCCTGGAGCCTTTGGAGGGAGCACGGCCCTACTGGCACCTTGATTTGGGGCTTCTGGCCTCAAGAGCCAGGAGAATAAATCCCTCTTGTTTTAAGCCACCTGATTTGTGGTTATTTATTTTTGGATCCGTAGGAAACTCATCCACTAGGGAATGGATTGAGCCAGTTGATGCAAGGGGCTGGACGTTTGTATCCCACATTAGCAACTAGTAATGGGATGTGTGCTAAGCTCAACCTTGGGGAAGGCAGCTTTTGTGGTTTTGGGCAATTTTTAGAGAGCCTTGGCATCCAACCTTCACAGAAAGAGGGAGTGAAAGCCTGAGGTGGGGTGCGAGCCTCTTGGCGTGCACCCCATATCCACCACACTGTGGAATGGCTGAGTGTCCTCAGCATGTATCAGGAGATTCATTTCCCTCTAGAAGTTTTCCAGTTTTTGGTTTTTTGAGGCTTTTTAATTTTTTTCTTACTCAAAAATGCTTCATTTTTTATTTAAACTTTTTTTGAAATAGAAAATCTTATATTACAGTAATTGTCTTTGTATTAAAAAAAATCTTTCTGCAAAGAAAACTCCGGCCCACAAAGAGGATACTACAAGGAAGGAAAATTATGAGCCAATCTCTCTTATAAACACAAAAGCAAAAATTCTAAATAAAATATTAGCAAATTGAATCCATAAACTATTTGAGATCATTTAAGTTTAGAAAAAGTAAGAAAGCAATCAATAAAATCAGCCATATTAATAAAATAAAGGAGAAAGAACATGTGATCATTATTTCACCAAATGCAAAAAAACAAAAAAAGAGATTTTGATAGAATTTAATAACCATTCATTTTTTAAAAAAAACTTTTCAGGGTGGGGAGCAATCCAACAATAGAAGAGACTTCCTTAATGTCCTATCTAGCTTTCTGACTCTGTTCTTGTGCTTTCAACACTTTCACAACAAACTTCTACTCAATAAGGAAAGCACGCTTGATTCTGTCATGGACACATTTAGCATGCATGGACCCACCATAGGCTCAGCTAACATGTTTCTTCATTTTAGACAACTTCATGAGAACTTTAGGTCTCACAGCACGAACACCCCTAAGTCTGCCTGGGCACACACCACACACGGATTTTGGTGCTTTCCCAACCTTCTTGGTATAAAGATAAACAATTCTATTACCAGGGGTTCGGGACAGCCTGGTTTTGTTAGAGGCTGCATTGTAGGCACCATCATGAATGCCTCTAGATGCCGTCCCCAGAAGGTTTCCCAGTTTTTTTAAATCAAGAATTTCAAACACATGCCCAGCCTAGAGAAAGTCATGTAACAGAAATCTGTGGATGCACCCGGCAGCTCCAGAAGCAATCCACCCAGGCCCATCCTACTCCGTCTCTCCTCCATCCACCTCTCCTTATTGTGGCAGGAGTGAGTGGGGCGGGTGCAGGCAGAGACAGGGCCCTGAAGGCAGCAAGCTCTGATTCAGCCACTCTGCAGTGAGTCCCAGGGATCCCAGCGAGGAAGGGGCCTGGAAAAGTGGTCCAGGGTGAAGCCAAGCCTCAGGAAGGAGGGAGGGCCCAAGCCAGTGGTGGGAGGTGGCCTGGGGGTGTGTGTGGAGCCTTGAGTGGTGTCCTCCAAACTCCAGACACTAAGGGAGTGACAGACAAAGGCCAAACCTGATGGCAAGCAATTACATTTAAAATGCATAAACAAGGAGAAAAGGGAACCCTTACACCGTTGGTGGGAATGCAATCTAGTACAGACACTATGGAGAACAGTGTGGAGATTCCTTAAAAAACTGGAAATAGACCTGCCATACAACCCTGCAATCCCACTGCTGGGCATAGACACTGAGGCAACCAGAACTGAAAGAGATACGTGTACCCCAATGTTCACTGCAGCACTGTTTACAATAGCCAGGATATGGAAGCAACCTAGATGTCTGTTGGCAGACGAATGGATAAGAAAGCTGTGGTACATATACACAACAGAATGTTACTCAGCTATTAAAAAGAGTGCATTTGAATCAGTTCTAATGATGTGGATGAAACTGGAGCCTATTATACAGAGTGAAGTAAGTCAGAAAGAAAAACACCAATGCAGTATATTAATGTGTATGGAGTTTAGAAAGATGGTAATGATAACCCTGTATTCAAGACAGCAAAAGAGACACAGATGTAAAGAACAGACTTTGGACTCTGTGGGAGAAGCAGACGGTGGGATGATTTGAGAGAATAGCATTGAAACACGTATATTACCATATGTGAAATAGATCGCCAGTCCAGGCTTGATGCATGAGACAGGGCGCTCAGGGCTGGTGCACTGGGATGACCCTGAGAGATGGGATGGGGTGGGAGGTGGGAGGGGGAGCTCAGAATGGGGGACGCATGTACACCCATGGCTGATTCACGTGAATATATGGCAAAATCCACCACAATATTGTAAAGTAATTAGCCTCCAATTAAAATAAATAAATTTACAAAAACAAACAAACAAACTGGAAATAGAACTGCCATATGACCCAGCAATCCCACTGCTGGGCATACACACCGAGGAAACCAAAATTGAAAGGGACACGTGTACCCCAATGTTCATCGCAGCACTGTTTACAATAGCCAGGACATGGAAGCAACCTATATGTCCATCAGCAGATGAATGGATAGGAAAGCTGTGGTACACAATGGAATGTTACTCAGCTATTAAAAAGAACACATTTGAATCAGTTCTGATGAGGTGGACGAAACTGGAGCCTATTATACAGAGTGAAGTAAGTCAGAAAGAAAAACACCAATACAGTATATTAATGCATATTTATGGAATTTATGCAGTTAATGGGGTTGCAGAGTTGGACATGACTGAGTGACTGAACTGATGGAATTTAGAAAGACGGTAACGATGACCCTATACGCAAGACAGCAAAAGAGACACAGATATAAAGAACAGACTCTGTTCTTTGTGGACTCTGTGGGAGAAAGCAGGGGTGGGATGATTTGAGAGGATAGCATTGAAACATGTATATTACCATATGTGATAATTTCTGTGATATTACCATATGTGATATTACCATATGTGATAAAGGAAATGGCATCTGACTCCAGTATTCTTGCCTAGGAAATCCCATGGACAAAGTCTGAGCCTGGTGGGCGACAGTCCACAGGATAGCAGAGTCGGACACAACTTAACAACTGAGCACATACCATATGTGAAATAGATGACTAGTCCAAGTTTGATGCATAAAACAGGGCACTCAAAGCCGGTGCACTAGGACAACCCAGAAGGATGGGATGGGGAGGGAGGTAGGAGTGGGGTTTGGGATGGGGAACACATGTACACCCATGGCTAATTCATGTCAATGTATGGCAAAAAGCACCAGAATATTGTAAAGTAATTAGCCTCCAATTAAAATACAAAATTAAAAAAACAAGGTCCTACTGCAGAGCACAGAGAACTATACTCAATATCCTGTGATAGATCATAATGGAAAAGAATATAAAAAAGAATGTATATATGTGTATAACTGAGTCACTTTGCTGGACAGCAGAGATTGGCACAACATTGTAAATCAGCTATACTTCAATAAAAAATTTAAAAATAAAGTGGAAAAAAAAGAATGAAATTATTACCGCATGCAGGAAAAAAGGGAACATAAGGACAAAAATAGATGGACAGACAGTGCTATGTACTGAATGTTTGTAAACGCCCCACCAATTCACCTATTAAATTCTAACCCCCAAAGCAATGAGATTTGGAGGTGGGGCCTTTGGGAAGTGATTAGCCCACGAGGGTGGAACCCTAACTAAAGAGATTAGTGACTTTATAAAAGGGACACCAGAGAGTTCCCTCATCCTCTTTCTACCATGAGAGAAGATGGCTAGTTGATAAAACTAGACAAAAATCAGTAATATACAGAACAGCATTATGTAATTATCAGTCACAGTATAAGATGAACTATAACAGGCTTCCTAGGT
The DNA here is from genome assembly GCA_006410935.1 of Redunca redunca. Lineage (NCBI taxonomy): Eukaryota > Metazoa > Chordata > Mammalia > Artiodactyla > Bovidae > Redunca > Redunca redunca. The sequence goes on along the minus strand of SJYQ01005667.1, from coordinate 22,835 downwards.
GGCACTAGTGGTAAACAACCTGCCTGCCAATGCAGGAGACTAAGAGGTGCAGGTTTGATCCCTGGGTTGGGAAGATTCCCTGGAGAAGGGCATGGGAGCCCACTGCAGTATTCTTGCCTGGAGAATCCCCACGGACACAGGAACTTGGCGGGCTATAGTCCATAGGGTTGCAAAGAGCCAGACACGACTGAAGCAACTTAACATGCACGTAAAGAGAAATTAACCAATTTGCCAGCGATGGGCTTTCCATCTGCAAGTTTACTTTTGCAACTCAGCTGCCTTGCAAGGGAGACCTTTTGATTGGTGGAAAGCAAATGAAGTGACATGAAAGTCGCTCAGTCGTGTCCTTCTCCAGGGGATCTTCCCAGCCGAGGGATCGAATCCAGGTCTCCTGCACTGCAGGTAGTTTCTTTGTTACCATCAGGGAAGCCATCTTTGCTTCCCGGGCGCCAAGCCTTGGAACATCATGTCCTTAGTGCTCACCACTTATTGATACAGTAGCAAAGAGCCTCCTCTCGTGCGTTTCTCATCCAATCATTTTCCTTGTGAACAGCTGCTTAGAACTTTCCCGCTCATCTTCCTGGGGCTTCCGGGAGCACGGAGGAAACCCAGGTGGCATTCGCACAGAGGGCTCGGGATAGTGCGCTGCACGGTTCCTGGCTGCGCTGCTGAGCCGAGTTCTTCAGACCCTTCTGAGCAGTATTCGAGTCGTTTACAGAGTCGGAGAAAGTAAGTAGACAGGCGGGGACTTTGCTGGGGTCTGGACTCTGCAGTTACCAGGGGTCCCGGGTGGGGGTCCCCTAGCTGGCCCAGCAAGGAGTGGAGGTGGGGGGCAGGGCCAACACGTACTAGATTGGGAATCTGGGTGGGGCCGCAGACAGCGGCAGGCTTCAGAGGGGCTGAGGGAAGGGTTTCCTCAGTGTAGGGGTTCTGAGGGGAGGACCGCTGGCTGCCAGGGTGGCTGGTGGGGGCGCCTTCTGGCTTGGGGGTGCAGAGGGGGGTGGCTAATGGTTAAACTTGTAGGGGTCTCAGAAGGAGGGGCTTCCTGCTGAGTGGGTGAGGCCTACTTTGGAGGCCAGAAGAGAGTACTACTGGCTGAGGGAGTGGGGAGGACGTGAGAGGGGGTCCCCCATGCTGAAACAAGAGGGGAACATGAGGGAAGGGCTAATGTCTGCCCCCTGTGGTGGAAGGAAGGGGCTGAGGGGAGGGGTGGATCGGGTGGACTCGTGGATGTGGTTTGGAAACCGTTAGGGGAGGTACCAGCTCTGCAGGGGGCGGGGCGGGGGGAGAGGACGTTGGTGGCCGGAAGGGAGCTCTGGCTCCCTTCTGTGGGGGAGGCAAGAGGGGCAGTCTCTACATGGGTGAGATAGTGTGAGGTAGTGCTTGTGGGAGGACCCCCCGGTGTGGGGAGGTGAGCCGGGAAGTCTGATTTCTAAACATGTGGGGGCGCCCTGCTTCCAGGGCTTAGAGGAGAGCGCCGCCAAGTGGCAGGGTAGGGGAGTGGAGTTGAAGGGGTCGAGGAGGAGCCGCCTAGCCAAGCCGGGTGAATGAGGCTGAGACTGGCGGTGCTGGAGCTGCTGTGATCTGGTGGAGGCTGTTTGCCGTGGCAAATGGGTTTGTGGGGGTTCTGGGCGGGGTGGGGGGGGGCTCTGGCACACTGTATTAGGAACGGAGAGGTTCCAGGTCGCCAGAACTGCAGTGGTGGGAGGGCGGGGCCCTGGTCTCCACACAAAATACAGGTTCTTCACGAGGGTGCTTTGTACATTTACCGGGATACGCCACACCTAAATTTAAAAGTATTGCAATTTTACATGATAAGTTCTCTTACCACAGGGGAATTTTATTTGACGTAAATAATGATAGTATATCTTTAAATACTGGGAAATGCATGGATTGAAGAAAAAAAAAATCACGAAGGGACTTAGAAAATATTTCAAACTTACCCAAATTAGTGGGAGGCAGCTAAAGAAGCAATAGGAGGAAAATGTATTGCTCTAAATGCTTATGTTAGAAAAGAGTGAGGACATAAAATCAGTGACCTAACAGTCCCCATAGAGATGCTAGAAGAAGAGCGAAAGAAGCATAAAATGAGTTGACTGAAGTAATAATTGGGCTAAGAGAGGAAGTTGGTGATAGAAAGCAAATTATGGACACGATAAAGCAAGCCATATGTTTGAAACTGAGAAAGCCATAGAAAGACGAATCAAGGAAAAATACAAAGAATGCTAAACACCAATATTAGGAATGAAAGAGGGCTAACACCACAGGTCAGATGTACATTAAAAAGATAATATAGGGCTATGATAGAAAAAATTATGCTAAAAAACTTGAAAAATTCCTTGGGAAAAAGGCAATTTCCTAAAACTGATGCCAGAAATGTAGAAAATGTTTTGTTTTGTAAATATATAGATATATATTGTTTTACAGAATTTTGTGGCTTGTTTTGTAAATACATTTAATTTATCAGAAAAGTTTCCTAAAACCAACCAAACAAAACAGGTTGGGGCAGTGCTCCAAGCTGCTGCTGTGAGGGGCAGTGGGGTGGGCTGTGTGGCCCAAACATTATTCTCTCCCCTTTGCACGCACAAGCCTATTCCCACACTTCAAAAGTCTGTGCACACCCCTTTGATCACTTACTTTCCCCACCCTTAGGTCCTCAAAAATGGTGAAGCCACTGGCGCTGCTGCGAGACTGGTGCAGGTGGATGGGTGTGAATGAGCAGCGCTCTCTGCTCCTCCTGGGCATCCCAGATGACTGCGAAGACCAAGAATTCAACGATGCTGTGCAGGCTGCCCTGGGCCCCCTGGGCAGATACCGAGTGCTGGGCAAGGTCTTCAGAAAGGAGCTGGGGTCGAAGATTGCTTTGGTTGAGTTTGCCGAGTATTTAAGCCGAAGCTTGATCCCCCGGCAAATACCAGGCAAAGGGGGGCCCTGGAATGTTGTCTGCCTGCCCCAGGCCCCTGATGCTGAGTTACAGGATAGACCCAATTTCCCTGCACATCCCCAGAGACGAGCAGTGGTTGGTAGGGTAGGTGAGGCAAGAGCCTCAGGTGATGTTGGAGGAATAGGTGAGGTGGGAGTCTCAGGAGAGGAGGAAGCCGCAGGAGATGTTGGAGGAACAGGTGAGGAGGGAGCCGCAGGTGATGTTGGAGGAACAGGTGAGGTGGGAGTCTCAGGTGAGGAGGGAGCTGCAGGAGATGTTGGAGGAACAGGTGAGGAGGGAGCCGCAGGTGAGGAGGGAGCTGCAGGAGATGTTGGAGGAACAGGTGAGGTGGGAGTCTCAGGTGAGGAGGGAGCCACAGGTGATGTTGGAGGAACAGGTGAGGTAGGAGCAGCAGGTGAGGAGGGAACCTCAAACGAGGAGGGAACCTCAAGTGAGAATGGACTCACAGGTGAGGAGGGAGCTGCAGGTGAGATAGGAGACGCAGGTGAGGAGGGAGCTGCAGGTATGGAGGGAGCCGTGGGTGAGAATGGACCCAGAGGTGAGGCGGGAGCCTCAAGTGAGAATGAGCCTGCCTGTGAGGAGGGAGCGGCAGGGGAGGCAGGAGCTGGCTTCGAGGGACGAGCTACCTGTGAGGCAGAAGCTACCAGTGAGGCAGGTGGTACAGGTGAGGCAGGCACTGCAGATGAGGAAGGGGCTGCAGATGAGGCAGGTGGTATAGGTGAAGCAGACACTGCAGATGAGGCTGGGGTGGCCGGTGAGGCAGGAGCTGAGGGTGAGGCCAGAGCTGAAGATGAAGCAGGAACATCTGATGAGGAGGGAGCGGCAGGTGATACGGGAGTTGCAGGTGTGGCTGGATCTCTGAGTGTGGCAGGAGCGGCCGGGGAGGCAGGAGTTCCCATGGAGGCTGCAGCTGCAGGCATCACTGGAGCCATGGATGAGCCACGGGCCCGGTCCCCTCAGTGGCGGCTGGCCATGGAGCCCATGCTAGAGAATATGGGCTACCTGGAGCTGAGAACCTTCTCCGGGATGGAAGAGCCGGGTGAAGGGGAAGAGTCCTTTGAGAGCTGGCTGAATCATGCCAACGACATGCTGTACCTGTGGCGCCATGTGACCGAGATGGAGCGGAGGAGGAGGCTGGTGGAGAGCTTGGGGGGTCCGGCGCTGGATCTCCTGTGCAGCCTTCTGGCAGAAGATCCCAACCTGGCAGCCCAGGATTGCCTGACGGCGCTGGTGGAGGCATTCGGGAGCAAAGATCCCCGGGTGACTGCTCGGCTGAAGTTCATGACGTGCACCCAGCGGCCCCAGGAGAGCCTCTTTGCCTTTGTGATGCGCCTGGAAGGCCTGCTGCAGTCGGCCCTGGGCAAGGGGGCCATGCACCCAGCCATTGCAGATCAGCTGCGTGCCCGTCAGGTGCTCATGCGGGCCCGGCCCAACAACCTGATGCAGAACAAGCTGAAGAGGATGCGGATGGAGAGAAGACCCCCCAGCTTCGTGGCGATGCTGCAGCTCATCCGGGAGACGGAGACCTGGGAGACCGACCCAGCGATGGGTGAGCAGTTCCCAGTGGAGGAGGAGGCCCATGGGGTCCTCGGAGACCTGGGTGCTGCCCTAGGCCATGTGATCATCACCGAGGGCACAGCTGCAGGTGGAAGTGAGGCTTCCCCAGCCAGTGAAGATACCTCTGCCCAGGTTGCCTTTTCCAAGGAAGGTGGCGTTGAGGCCCTCCCAACATGTGAAGAGGCCAGTAAGGCAATTGGCAGCAGCGCCGAGGTTGCCCAGGCTGCTTCTGAAGCCCGTGGTGCTGCCAGGGCAGCCTCTGCCACTGGGGAGACCACTCAGGAAGATGGAAGGGCTCCCAGCCCCCTGTGCCTAGGTCAAGCAACACCTTCAGAGGCCCCTTGGGGCCCCGCCACTGCCTGGATGGGTGGGGCTTCCTCGGTGGTCCCAGGAAGTCCTGGCTGGGAGCCAGAGGGTCTCCCCCAGGCAGGAGACCAGGAGGCTGAGGAGCCCCCCAAGAAGGGGCTCAAGCCCATCCCAGAGGAGTCCGGAGATGAGGAAGGGGCTGTGGAGATGAGCCCCCTAGGGTTCTCCTCTGGTCAATAGGCTCAGCAGGTCCCAGGCCCCTGGCCTGGAAGCAGGGAGAGGCCAGGTCAGGCATCCGCCTGGTCCCACGTTAGGGGCCATGTCATGGTGCCTGGGTCTCCCCACCCCCCCAAGAGGGGTCCCCTATTCAGCAACTCTGGGACAGGCTGCTGCCTGTCCTGGGAAGTTCAAGTGTGTCCCTGTAGGCCCCCTAGTGACCCAGATCTCAAGGAACGCCTCCCTGGCCCAGCCCCTCTCCCTTCCCTGTCAAAACACATCCCTGAGCTGTCATCAACTCCCCTCCCAACCCCTGCAGAGCCCCGAGGTGCCCGTGAACCCAGGCTGGGTGTCCCCACCTACCCGGTCAGCCACTCTGAGCCAGCCCTGCCACGTGTCCCAAGCTTCAGCACCAGCCAAGGCCCGGTCCTCAGCTCAGCGTGTGCTTCCCCAGTGTGGATTCAGGCCAAGTTCTGCTTGGTCTCCTGGAGATGTGCATGTGTTCTTCTCTGAACAGTTCCCCCCACCGTGGTGCAGAGACACTCCAGCCCACTCCCAGGAGCTGGTGAGAAGGAGGGGACGGATGAGGGCTTGGCTGGTGACCACCCCGGGACCTCAGGAAGGAATATCTGCATTGGGGCTTCGAAGTGGGGCTTCAGGAGGCCCCCTGGGACTTGTGCCCTGCTGGGCCATGCTGTGCTTCCTTGGGACTCGGTGTTCCCGGTTTGATGCAGCATCCTGCTGTGTGACTGTCCTGTGCCTGCCATAGGGCATGTGGGCCCGAGTGGGAGGGGCTGCCCTGGGGGGATCGGGCATTGCCAGTGCCCACCGTCCTGGCAAGACACTGCCCGTGAGGCCCTCAGAAAGGGAGAGGGTGTGGCGGGAGGGAGGGCACCTCGTTAGGGACTCTGGGAGGAGGGGGTCCGGGACTGTGATCTCTAGCTGCCATCAGAAGTTCCCTGTGTTGTCATTCCCTGTCTTCAGTGGTTTCAGTCTGTGTTGTGCTTCANGTGACAGTGGCCCGGTATCCCAAGTCAGCACTGCGTTGCGGTCCCAGCAGGGTGGGGTGGGGGGGAAATAGGTTCCTGCTCAGCACCCCGAGGTACTGAGAAGACCCAGAGATGGTGAGGGTTTTTCTTCCATTTGATAGGTGAACCATAACATTTTGAGGTTATATTTGTTCTCATTTTGGAATAGTTGTGTCTTTTGAACACAACTATAGTTGACAGAGACAGAATAGTCCTCTGTCTTTTGAAAATGGATGGCGACGATCCTGGTTTTCTTTTTTACTGGGGGCAGGTGCCCCTGGCATCCAAGTGCCTGGGACCCAGGGCCACTCAAGAGGTGGGATGCAGAGTGGGGCTCCAAAACAAGGAACTGGCATGTCTGGAGGTCTCTAGCCTCCTTGGTGAGAAAGCTAGTATTAGTCTGATAGAATTTTGAAAAAACCCAAATGTATTTTAAGCGGAGGGATTGTAAAATGCGTAAACCTCACTGTGCAACAACAGTGACAGCACTTAAAGCAGTGGAAAACCAGGCCTGGACACTCGTAGGGTTTCTGGGAGAGCAGGCACAAACATACCCAAACCACTTCCACCTGAAAACAAATTTGCTCTTGAAGAGAAGACAGGACCAGCCTACTGAGACCTGCAAGGGTGAAGGCCCAGTCATGTGAGGGGAGGGGCCAGGGGTGCTCTCTGAAGGGGGGAAACTGACCTGACACTAAGGGCACTGGGAAGCTGTCGGACCCAGGGGCCTAACCTGAATCTCTTGTGCCTCCTGCATTGGCAGGCAGATTTTTTACCACTAGCGCCACCTGGGAAGTGATGGGAGGGAGGGGGCCAGAGAGGTGTCCTTGCCTGTCCATCACTGTGGCATGATTTAGAGCCTTGTTCCTTTCTGCAAAGCCTTTGGGCCTGGCTCTCCAGCCCTCCACCAATGCTGATGGGACCCCGGGCATCCTTTGGCTAATTCCCTTTGTGCTCCCACTGGCCACAGTGAGATGTGATGGCTAAAGTCTGTCAGTGACGTGAAGGCTGCCCAGTGACACTCGCCGAAAGGATCCCAGACCTTAGCAGACGCCTGCCAGGTGGCCAGGAGTTGGAAAGCTGGGGCTGATGCCCCAAGGGCAAGTCTAGGGCAAACCAGGCAGAGGTACAAAGAGTGGGTCTTCACCTCTTGTCTCTTGGAACTGAAGTCTGAGGGCGCACACGCATGCATGTCCAGCTGGTGCCTCCTGCTGCCTGGGAGGGCTGATTGCCAGTGGCGAGGAGTCTGTGAGCCCCTGGGGGAGGCCCTGGGATTGGGAATCTCCAGGCAAAGCTTCAGTATGTGTATGCATTTGTGTGTGGTGCATATGCAGGTGTATGTGACTGTGTGGAGTTTTTGTGAGTGTGCGTGATTGTGTAGTGTGAGTGTGTAGAGTTGATGTGAACATGTTTGAGCGTGTGTGTGTGTGTGGCTACATATATGTGTGAACAAGTGTCAGGCCACATCACCTTTGCTGACTGGAGCCTGAGACTTCCACCGGCTTCCATCTTCCCCGTGAGCTGGAGGAAGATGACGTCAGCTGACTCCAGCCAACTGAGGGTCCCAAGCAGACTGGCTGCAGGGAGAGCCCCTGTCCCCAGTGTGCCACCCTCTCTCCATTCCCCAAAGCTTCGGGTACTTTACTCAAGTCTCAAATGGGGTGGCCGGAGACATCTCTATAGACCTTGACATCGTCTTTCACATTTCCCTCTCTGTCTCCCTCCGCCCTCCATTTGCCCTGCAGTCCAAGCCCACGTTGGCGTATTCCCTTCTGGCCCTGCCAGGACCTGGGGCAGCTGGTGGAGGCCTGCGGGGTAGCATGCCCTCCACTCCCTGACACAGCCTTTCTAGTGGGCAGGGCCATGTCCACGGCTCTGCTGCCAAGGGGTGGCAGCTCACCATGTGGACACCCTCCCTAAGTCCTGGGGAGATGCTGCTGGTGCCTCCTGCAGTCCCCTGGCCCATCTTGGTCCCAGCCCAGTCCCTGTGTGCAGAGGGGGAGACTGTATTCAGCCAATAGTCCCTGAGACTCAGCTATAAGAGTGGATGCTTGGGGGGAGTGCAACTTTGTACCTGACCCTTGGCGGCACTGAGGAATTGGCCTTGAGCAGCTCCTCCACAGGGGCCTTGTTGTGGGGGCCTGAGTCTTGCTCTGTGGACACATCCCAGTAGCCACGCTGGGCTTTAGGGACAAGTTCACCCAGAGCAGGGCTCCAGGGACTCCGCCAACAGCCAGGTCCTGCAGGGAGCCAACGACTTCCGTGTGAGCAGGAATCTGGGCTCAGGGTGGCGTGGGAGCTTGTGAGCCTGTGTCCCGGTGGCCGTCTGGCAGGCCCCAAAGCCCTGGCTTTCAGAAGGCTTCAGGCTGGAGACCGTGTGCATCATCTTCACGTAAGCTACCAATCTTAACATCTGGTGCATTCTGCCATCTTGGGCCACCCGAGAATCTTGCCACAGCTGCAGGGCAACGCTTCTCTGCTGGGTCCCCAAGAGGCTGGGCCCCAGCAGTTTCCCTGCAGTGATCCCCCCACTCAGTCCTGCCCTCTGGTGCCCATGGAGACAGGTGCCCTCAGGGCTAGGGAGGGGGGCCTTGGGGACCCGAGTGCACATGTGTGCTTCTGAGGTAGAAGGCCGATGTTTGCAGGTGTGTATAGAGGGGCAGTGGGGAGGGGTGGAGGAAACAGTGAAAGTGAAAGGAAAGTGAAAGTCGCTCAGTCGTGTCTGACTCTTTGCGACCCCATGGACTGTATAGTCCATGGAATTCTCCAGGCCAGAATACTGGAGTGGGTAGCCGTTCCCTTCTCCAGGGGATCTTCCCAACCCAGGGATTCAACCCAGGTCTCCCGCATTGCAGGCAGATTCTTTACCAGCTGAGCCACAAGGGAAGCCCAAGAATACTGGAATGGGTAGCCTGTCCCTTCTCCAGTGGATCTTCCCAACCCAGGAATTGAACCAGGGTCTCCTGCATTGCAGGCAGATTCTTTACCAACTGAGCTATGAGGGAAGCCTGGAGGAAACAGTGAGGCATCTACAATGGGGAGACAGCACTTGTCAAGTGTACCACGTCCCCTGGGCTGAACTGCAACTAGTTTTCCCAGAATTCCCTGCTCTTTAGGGTCCCAGGTTCAGGTTGACCACAGGCTTGCTGGCTCTTTGTTTCATCTGGCTCTGCTCTGTCTTCCTGGGCAACTTGCAGTCTGTCTTTGCCTTTCAGCAGTTACTTCGGGCTACTTTTTCTTTAACTTCTTTCTGGGTGGCTGAGAAAGTCTGCCCATTCTCCACATCTAGCCGTGTTTAGAGAGCTGACATCTCCTTCTGTGCTTGTCTTCAGCTCCCTCCTGGGGCCCCTGAGAGGCAGCCAGCTGAGGACTGCCTCCTGGCCATGACACATCTCCCAGTGACCCAGTGTGATGTTAACCGACACATTGCATGTGATCTCACAAGTATGATGGCTGGCAGAGGGCAGGGCAGAGGACAGTCGTCTCTACCCATATTCTTCCCCACAGAGAAGCTCTCAGCTTGGATAAACTAGGCCTTTCCAGCCTGGGCTCCTCCCTAGTCCAGAGTCAGGGAGCTGGTGGAGCCAGGTGCTTTGTGCTCCTGCCTGAGTCTAGCTGCCTGTGGTAGATACCGACTAAGAGAGGAAATTCTTCCAAACATTGGGTTCCCACCCCTCCACCTAGTTTCACAGAAAAATGATAGGCTAGCCTGGCTTCAAAGAGAAAAACAGCTATATCCCCAGGCCATAAATTAGGAAGCTCTCCAGCCAAACACCGCTATGTAGGGAGCAAATGCCTTCTCAGAAGTGGAGGAGGAATCAGACTGCCCCAAAGTCCAGGGTCAGTCTGGAAGGTCTTGTTAGATCAAGGAAAATTAAGGACACAGAGCACTGGAGCCATGGAATGTCACTATGGAGACCCAGGAAGATGATGTGGACCTGTTGGCAAAAGCCAGGGCATTCACAGCCCAACATGAGTCCTATTTGTAACATGGAAACGGCACCAATTACAAAAATAATAAGAAAAGGAAATGAATGGGAGCAAACAGAAGAAAATCACATCATAAAGGGAATCATTAATACCTGAAAAATATAGGAAGACTGTAGACAAAAACAAAAAAACAACCCCCCCAAAACTCAAAGAAGTTTCAGAAAACATGATTTCTCAAAATAAAATTTGAAGAAGAGATATAGAATTCAAAGAAGGGATGATTAGAAAGCAGAAGGAATTGAAAGAAAGGTAGCAGAATTCAGAAAAGAATGGAAAGAAAAATAAAAATATTGCTGAGATGAAAGCCACAGTGAGAGCAATTCAGGTCAGTGTGACCAAGGTGACCACATACATAGTGACGATGTGGGGACATAGCATTAAGCCTTGAAGAAGTCACACAATATAAAATGGGAGAGAGGAGAAGATTGGAGAGCAGACAACAGTCTGGGAGGCAGCAAAGGAGATAAAGCACACATATAATGGGTTTTCTAGAAAAGAGAACAATCAAGAGAAGAATATCTTCCTGGGAGAAGTCACGTTGGCTGTAGACATCTCGTAATCAATTCTCAATGCCGGATGCCAGTGGGGAAAGTTTTCTAAACTTTTGAGGAAAAGGCAGTTTGCTCTGAGAATGTTCCATTTGTCCAACTTGTCCTTCAAGTCTAAAAGCAGAAAGTTGAAATTACCACTGAACAATAAAGGCTAGCCAACTAAAAGATAAACTGAAATCAAGACCTTGGAGATGGAAGGAACTATCCCGATCACTGAACCCATTTATATGCAGAACTAATATTCCATAATTGTGGAATTATGCATTAATCATTGTCCTACTATAGGACAGAATGCAAATTTTTGAAACCTTGACAATGTAAAAGTAACAATCTAACCAAAACCAGAAGTGGAGAACTGAGAGGGCAGGAGGAAGATGGTGAAATGATTTCTTCATCTGTTAGAGCCAAGGGTCATTGGATACTGTGTTGGAAGATATCATTAAACATAATCCTTCAAATGTCTCAGAAAACTTAGCATTCTTCAGAATTTTACTCTTTATCTTTTGTGAGATCTTTTAGGAACTAATACTCCTTGGAAAGAAGCGTTTAGTACAAGTTCAAGGGTCTTGCCATTTCTTTTACTTTGCCCCCAGTCAAATTAGTGTAGTACAGGCACACCTCAGAGATGTCTCAGGTTTGGTTCTGGACTACAGCAATAAAGTGGATATCTCAGTAAAGCGAGGCCCCCTCAGTTATGTATTTGAGAAGTATTGATGGTACCTGTCCTGTGTGCAGTTGTCAGGTGATGGAGGATGGGACCTGGGCCAGGAGTCATTGTCAGGGAGAGTGGAGAGGGAGGGATGGCTGGACCGGGGGATCCAAGGAGGGGCTGAGAGAACAGAAATTCCCGACTGCCTGGAGAGGGGTGTGGGCTCCTGGTTGAGGAAGAAGAGGAGTCAAGGATGACGGGGAGGTTTTCAGCCTGGGAAACTGATGGGGGTTCGTGATCAGCACGTGTGGGTGGGGGATGTGCTCCTAACCTGGGCTGCTCCTTGGTTGGGTTGGGAGAGGGGAGGGTGCTGGGCAGCCTCTGCTGGGTTCTCACTCAGTGTGCTTTGCTGGAAACTGCCTCCCCTGCCACACTGGCATCTGTTCCCACAGGCAGATAGCAGCCCTCCTCCAAGGCTTCTTTCTAGGTCAAGGCAGCTTTCACAGCTGCCCTGGGAAGCCCTCTCTGAGACCATGTACAGTTCAGCTACATCCATCTGCCCTGGGTGTGCTGGGTGTGCTGTGTGTGTGAGCTTCTCACAGGTGAAACCAGACACCCTTCATGGGAAGCAGTAATGTCTCAGAGCCTGGGGTGACCACCCCAGCTCTGGAGCTCTGTCGAGTGATAGCAAATGGGCAGGAGGCCAAAAGCATTGAGGAACGTCACTCCTTTCCCTAGCAGCATCCCAGTCAGAGATGGGAGAGGGTGCTGCAAGCCCCTTCACTTGTAACCACAGCTGGAGAGGCTTCTAGTGGCTTGAAACTTCCTGGGGGGAAGATGCAGGCTAGCTTTCCCCTTCTGTCTGCCTCTGTGTTGCTCCCTGCCCCGCTCCCTCTCTCTGTGTCACATACAGAAACACGAAGATGAGAGGCCCCCCGAGGAAAGCTGAGATGCCCCTGGGTACAAGGTAACCCTGTGTGGCTTCCAGTCAAAGTCCCAAATGATCTAGCCCTTCCTGTTCTTGGAACCGTGCTGTTTCCTAGACAACCAGTTTTGTGTAATCACGGTCAAGGCAACGTGCATTTTTGCTCAGAATCAAGGTCACAGTATAATACCAATTCACCACGGCAACAGCAGACTACTCATCTGACACGGGAGATGGGATTTACAAGGAAAACCACATGCAGCCTGCTAGGACTCTGCTTGCCGAGCTAAGCTTCCTTGTTGCTGGGGCATGGTGATTCTGCATCATGAAATAGGCTTTAATCCCGGTAGAGTCTGGAACCCATGTCCTTAAGAGGCACAGAATCCATCGTAAGTTTGACATAAGTAATTTGCCACACAGAGCCAGCCAGGCACATGGTGGTGGTGATTTAGTTGCTAAGTGGGGTCTGACTCTTGCACCTCCATGGACTGGAGCCCTCCAGGCTCCTCTGTCTGTGGGATTTTTCAGGCCAGAATATGGAGCGGGTTGCCATTTTCTTCTCTGGGGGATCTTCCTGACCCAGGCATCAAACCTGGGTCTCCTGCATTGCAGATGGATTCTTTACTGATTGAGCATTCAGGGAAGCCCCCAGGCACACGGTGCCACTGGTAAAGCCATGTGTCACAAGAGGACCATCCTACCTGACCTTCCTGTGGGAGTTTAGTTCAGTCTGCAAACACACACAAGCCATCCTGCTCTTTGTAAACAAGCTCTGTGTGCTCCAAGTCAGGCTCACCATGGGAGCCAGGTGGCCGCCTGCTACGGGTGGGTCTCAGACAGAACAGCTCTGATGAAAGGAGGTTGTGGAACAAAACCTTATAGCTTGAGATTTGATCATGTTTCTAATTTCTAGGCCCAAGGCCAAATGTCAGTTGCCTCCTACCTCATGGGTGTCATCTCTGGCTCCCTGAAATCTGAGTGGGATAGCACAGCCCTCTCTGATTTGGTAAGCATGGGCCTGAACTACCACGTAGTCAGTAGGTCTCAGCTCAGCTCCAGAGCCATAGGGCCCCACAAGCCCATGGGCTGTGGTCTTCAAGAAGGCGAATGTCACCTTGCACTGTCTGGGTATGCCCCCTGCGCCATCCCTGGCCCCATGGAGGGGACTGGCTGTTGGCTTCTGGGAGAAAATGGTGGAAAGAGAATACAAGCAGCAAGGAGGGCCAGAAGACTGCCTGGTCACAGTCATGGAGGGCTTGGGGACTAGGGTGGGTGTGTGCATGTGTGGTCCACGTTGGGAAGGCTGGTAGAGGGGAGGGGGTGGACTTCACACCCTCTTACTGTTGCTCTTGTTGTCAGAACTTGGGATGGCAGCTTCACATCCCTCCTGGTGTCTATCCCAAGGCAGTGCCATGTGTTTGAACTTGGGTAATGGGGTCCCACAGTAACGACATTTTAAAAAATTAATTATTTTAATTGGAGGCTAATTACTTTACAATATTGTAGTGGTTTTTGCCATACATTCACATGAATCAGCCATGAGTGTACGTGTGTTCCCCATCCTGAACACCCCTCCCACCTCCTTCCCCATCCCATGCCTCAGGGTCATCCCAGTGCACCTGCCCTGAGCACCCTGTCTCATGCATCGAGGCTGGACTGGCGATCTATTTCACATATGGTAATATACATGTTTCAATGCTATTCTCTTAAATCATCCCACCCTTCCCTTCTCCCACAGAATCCAAAAGTCTGTTATTTATATCTGTATCTCTTTTGCTGTCTCACATATAGGGTCATCATTACCATCTTTCTAAATTCCATATATATGTGTTAATATTGTATTGGTGTTTTTCTTTCTGACTTACTTCACTCTGTATAATAGGCTCTAGTTTCATCCACCTCATTAGAACTGATTCAAATGCATTTTTTAAAATAGCTGAGATAGGTACCACAGCTTTCTTATCCATTCGTCTGCCGATGGACATTTTGGTTGCTTCCATGTCCTAGCTATTGTAAACAGTGAGAAGCGACATTTTTAAAAAAGGCCACCAGGACAAAAGGAAACACAAAGTGTAACGCCAGGTCCTGGGTGGCTTCCCATCCATCATGATCAGTAAGAACACACAGGTAACCACGCTGGGTTAGCGAGTCCTCAAAAACATATGTTCCCTACAGCCCTCAAATGTCATGGGGCCTCCCCTGGCCCTGATTCAAGTTAGGATACATGAGTTGGAGGGGGGCTGGCCATTTCTCTGGTACCTAATGCAGGACGTGTTTGTGAAGACGATGTGAAATGTAGAGGGTGGCGGGCCCCAAGCTGTAGCTCCAGGAAAGAAAGTCTGTGAGAGGGGCCTCCTCTAGGCTTCTGGGGCCAATGCCTTGAACTGGTGCTCAGTCAGTAAGCAGAGCTCCAGGGGCAGAGGCTGGGAGGGTGGCCAGGGGCGACAAGATCTGTCCTTGATCAGCAGCTCTGCTGATGGAAACATGTGTTCTAACTTAGGGATTCCCATGACTCAGGCCAGGGGTGCCCAGGAAGGGCTGGAGGCAACCTCTGGAGCCACGTGGTCAAGTGATCAAAGCCTGCCTGATGGGAAACACTCTCAACTCCACTGCTGTGGTTACCAACTTTCTGAAACTGACATTCCGCTCTGATCTCACAGTTCAAGGAAATGCCAAAAGCACTTTCTAGCAGATGCGGCGCTGGGCATTTTTCCACCCCTCACCTCATTTCATCTTTACAACCCCTCCCTTCACTTAGTCTGCCAGCACTCACCAAGGCTTGGCCCACACCAGCCTGGGTTGTGGGGTACCAGAGAATGGGCTCGGGGACCTGGACACTCATGGAAGATCCCATTCACATGCTGGAAAAGAATGGACAGGGCGGAGTGCTCCAAAGTGAACAGACAGGATAGAGATGAACAGGGCGGGGGCAAGGGGATTCAAGGAAGGTGCTCTGAGCAGGTGACCTTGAATCTGTCACCTGAAGGACTGGCAGCAAGGGGCAGGAAGGGAGATTCCGTGGAAGGGGGACTCATGTGCCAAGGCCTTGTGTGGTACTTGTGACCCAAACAGGCTCCCTTCGCCAGAACTGTTACATCATGACCCCACTTCCTTCCTGGAGAGATGCCCATTGCCCTTTCATGACAATGAGCCCTGTGAGACCAGGGAATACGTTGCCACCACCAAACACCCCAGCTCCTAGCCCTTGGCCTACACACAGCAGGTGCTGTTTTAGGTCACCCACATCCATGGAGCACCCACTCTGGCCCACCTGGGAACCCAGAGTTTGGTGGGGGACAGTGAGAGCTCCCTTTGGGCCCTACCGTCTCCACCTGGACCCCCAAGGTCCATTTGGAAATCTTGGCTACAGCTGAACCCACCAGCCTCACATGCCACTCTTGCTGGTTGGTGCTACAATGCCGGCTCCCTGGGCCTCGCACCCCTACCCTGCACTGCCTTCCACACTCTCCTTCGGGGTCCTCCCCAGCCCTTCTGCCATGGCCTCCTCTGGCCTTCACCCTCCTCTCCTTCACCTCCTGCTTCAGCTGAGGTGTGCCTCCAGGGGCTGCCATCTTACACTCCTGTCCCCCCATCTTTTTTGCCCTTCAGAGTCACTCCATGTACCTGCTTGCCTCCGCCTGTGTATACAGTCTGACCCTTCCAGTCAGACGCGTCTCAACTATCCCTGTTGTCTGTGCCCCTTGCCCCCTTAGTTCTCTGCTCTTGTGGGCACACCCTGGGTCTGCCCACCCCTTCCCCCAACAGCCAAGCGCCCTCACTGGGCCCATACCTCCTGATTTTGTCCTCCCCACCACCCCGTCTTGTGACATTGATGGGAGAGAACACAAGCCCAGCCCCTTCTGGGCTCCTATTCTTCACTGCCTGGAATACAGGGGCTGCCCCTGACCACCTCCTCGACACTCCTGCCTCCCATGTGGCTGCTGATCCATCCCATTTTTTGAGCACTAACTGTGGGCCTGCTAGCTGCTGAGACATAGCTCCCTGGCCTCATGGATGTCACAATCCAGACATGGGAAAGTCACCTCACAGTAAAATGGCCACTTACAAATGGAGACAAAGAGCTGTGTAGGAAAGTGCCAGGCTCCCTGAGTGCAGAACAGAATCCAAATATAGTCTAGGAGGAGGAAGGCAGAAAACTTGCCCCGAGAAAGTGACTTTTGTGCTACAATCTACAGGAAGAGAAGGAGCAGCATCCTTTCTCTTGAATGTTAGGCTGCCGCAGGCATGTGTTTCAGCTAGGTGCCACACCATGAGTGACAAGTGTATTAGTTAGCTATGGCTGTGTAACAAATTACCACAAACTCAGTGCCCTTCACCAATACCACCTACTTTTCAGCTCACAGCCCTATCGGTCAGAAGTTCTAGGAGTGATGTAGCTGGGTTCTCAGGTTGCACTGGAGGTGCATAAAGAACATAAAATTACAACTACCAGGCCGCCTTCTACTCTGCAGTCTCATCAAAGCCATTGGCATGTTCACCTCCTTGTGGCTATAGGAATGAGGTCCCTATTCCCTCACTGGCTATCAGCTGGGAACTCTCAGCTCGCCAAGGCCTCCTCCATCTCCAAAGCCAGCAGGAGAATTTCCTTCTTATTGAATCCCTTTTGTGCTTTGAATCTTTAACTTCCTGGTCTCTGGCTGCTGGGCCCAGATTTAAGGGGTTCATGGGATTAGGTCAGGTCCACTGGGGATAATTTCTCTCTCTTGAAGTCACCTGTGACCTAGAACATAACCCAGTAATGGGCATGGTGGCCCATCAACTTTGCAGGCTGGAGCATCACACAGGGAGGATACCCCAGGGGCTGGAACTTGGGGTTGGTCAGAGAAAATCAAAGCCTAACCCTAGTTGAAGCAGCAAAAGAACAGATGCTAATTAGTCATCTACTACTGCAGTGGGGAAAAGAATTTAGCATGAACTCAATGCAACTCCAATCCATACAGAGTGGACTGGGCATTTTAAGGAGAGGCTGGTCCACGTGAAACCTGCATGGGTTCTCTAACTGTTGCTTCTCAAAGTTAGGCTCCTGCCCTCCCACACAGGCTGGGAAATAAGTATCCATCTTTAGGTGCAGGCTGGAGCAAACTGCAAGTTCTTTGGCCAGCCTTGAGTTTTCTCAGGCAGGCACTTTAAGGAGGCCAGAGTCATCCCAGGGAGGCAGATTCAAGCTGTTCAAAACTATGTCAGTGTTTTGTTCAAGTCTTTCTCAGCCAAGATTGAGGCCTCATGCAGAAGGGGGCTCAGAGGAGGAATTCTGCCAACCACAGTGAGCCATTTATGAGGGTTTCATTCCAAGTCCCAGTGGGTGCTTGGCCACAAGTGGATCCAATGTTTGCAGAGCTTAAAGCTCATGCAATTTGGAGGGCTGTCATCTTTAAGAAACGTGAAACATGAAAGTTGCTCAGCTGTGTCCAACTCTTTGTGACCCCATGGACTATACAGTCTATGGAATTCTCCAGGCCAGAATACTGGATTGGGTAGCCTTTCCCTTGTCGAGCGGATCTTCCCAACCCAGGGATCGAGCCCACGTCTCCTGCATTGCAGGTAGATTCTTTACCAGCTGAGCTACAAGGGAAAGAACATAAAATTACAGCTACAATATTGCTAGCGCCCCTCTCAGGACTCGAGGAGGAGCCTGTGCCCAAGGAGTTTATACAGTCGGCTGGGGGGTGGGGGTGGGCATCAGAAAAACAAACTCAGTTTCATTGGATCAAAATCAAGGTGTCAGCAAGGCTGTGCTCCCTCTGGAGGCTCTAGGGGAGAATCCACTTTATGATCTTTTCCAGCCTCTAGAGAAACACCCGGACTCCTCGGCTTGTGGCTCCTTCCATCATCAACGCCAGCAGGAGAACAGTTTCAACTCTTTCTCTCCTGCCATCACATTGCCTTCTCACTTCTGTTGTTCACATTCTTTTTATAAGGATACAGAAGATTGTAGTTAAGGTGCACCCAGATCACCCAGAGTCTTCTCCCCATCTCAAGGTCCTGAGCTCAAGCATGTCTGCAAAGTGCTCCACCCACAGGCTCCAGGGGTTAGAATGTGGACATCTCCCAGGGGCCACCACAGGTTCACTGGCCTTGGCTACAGGGGCCTGAGCAGTTACAAGAGGTGCAGAAGCCTTGGGAGCACACTGGGGCAGAGCCTGCCCTCTCTGGAAAATTGTACAGTCTGCTGGGGATTTTCAGCACAATCCAAAAGGAATATAAGATGTGGGAAGCTGGCCTAGAAGACTCAACTCCTATAACAGCTGATTCCCTCGTACCTAGAATTCCAATATGCTTACTCAGAAAGTGAGAAGGACTGGAAAGGCCCTGGCCCAGCTAGGGGTCTAATGAGCTCAGAATCAGCCTACAGAGGGAGGGGCCACTGTAGTCACCTAAGAGGGACAAGTTGATGGATTGATCGGTCCATTGAGGACCACCTGATGATTCAAACAGTTTTCTGCTTTTCTGCTGTTGTTGCGCTTCCCACTTTCTTTGGGTTATTGAGCATGGAGCAAAGTCTACCTCACTATGAAACTGAGACCCTTCTTTGGTCTCAAAGAGGCTCTGTGTTCACTCCGATTTTGTCTCTCCTGCCAGCTTTACCTTCTCTCGGTCTCACTGGCTCCATCCTCGAGGGTCTTCTTTCCCATCTCCTTCCTTTTTGCTCTGTCCTCTGAACAATGGAGACCGTCCCCTCTGGCTTTCCCGGCCTCCAGGCTGGTTTCCTCCAAACCCTCCTCTACCCAGCAGCAGAGGGATCCTTGGCACATGCCACTCGCAGCTTGCCCTCAGCTGCTTAAAGCCACTGGGTAGCCTCCCTGCAGCCATCATCAGAGAGGCCCACACCAGCAGCAGAATCAGTCTCAGCTCTTCAATGTCCCCTCAGCCTTCTGCACACAAAAGTCACCGGAGCCAACACTGCCCCTCAGATGGACACAGCCCACCCTCTGTATTCTCTCATGCATCTCTTCTGTGTTCAAAGCCTTCCTTTTCCTTAGGATCAAGCCTGATTCCACTCCCACCCCTACTGGACTCTGGAACTCCATCACTTTCTTCCCTGGGCACTGCTGCTTGGCATACTTACAAGGGTATGGCTTTCATGGGGCTGCCAAAACAAAGGGCCATGAACCGGGGTGGGGGGCAGGCTCACAGCAATGGAAATGCATTCTCTCCCTGTTCTGGAGGGAGAAGTCTGAGATCAGGTGTAGGCAGACTTGGTTCCATCCAGAGGCCTTGAGGGAGAATCTATCTCAGGCCAATATGCCAGTTTGTGGCCGTGTCACTTCAATCCCTCCATGTGGCTTCTCATTTGTGTCTGTCTTCTCCTCTGTGAACTCAGTCATTGGACTTAGGGTCTGCCTTCATCTGGAATGATCACATACTGAGATCATTCATCTCATCACCCTTGTAAAGGCTCTTTCATCCAAATAAGCTCACGTTCCCAGATTCCATGTGCATATATCCTTTTTTGGGGGGAGGGCCACCAATCATCTCTCTACAACAGGTGTGTGTTTTCATTCTCAAAAAAATTATTTATTTACATTTATTTTTGGCTGTGCTGGGTCTTTGTTGCTGTGAAGACTATGGGCTACTGTCTAGTTGGGCTGATGCAGGCTTCTCATTGTGATGGCTTCTCTTGTTGCAGAGTGCAGGCTCTAGGGCACAGGCGCTTCAGTCGTTGTGTCATGTGGCCTCAGTAGTTGTGGCTCCTGGGCTCTAGAGCACAGACTCAGCATGGCTTATTATTGTGGTACATGGGCTTAGCTGTTCTGCGGTATGCGGGATCTTCCCGGATCAAGGATGGAACCCCTGTCGCCTGCATTGGCTGGCAGATTCTTTACCACTGAGCCGCTAAAGAAGCCTTCTTTTCCTTTTTTTAAAAGTCTTTATTGAATTGGTTATCATCTTGTTTCTGTTTTATGCTTTTTTGGCCCCAAGGCATGTGGGATGTTAGTTCCTCAACCAGGGATCCAATCCACACCCCTTGCATTGGAAACGAAGTCTTAACAACTGGACGGCCAGAAAAGTCCCCAGGTATCTGTTTTCCATTGCCCCATAACAGATGACTAAAAACTTCACAGCTTAAAACATCACATGTTTGTTATCTCCCAGTCACTGGGTTCCCCTGGTGGCTCAGATGGCAAAGAGTCTGCCTGCAGTGCAGGAGACCTGGCTTCAATCCCTGGGTCAGGAAGATCCCCTGGAAGGGAATGGCAACCCAATCCAGTATTCTCGCCTGGAAAATCCCATGGACAGAGGAGCTTGGCATGATGCAGTCTATGGGATTGCAAAGAGTCAGACATGACTGAGCGACTTTGCTCAGTCCCTGGTTTAGGTATTTGGATTTGGCTGGTCCTCTGCTCAGGATCCTGCCAGGCTGTGATCAAGGGGCTGGCTGGAGGTGCGAGCGTCAATGGTCCTGAAAGCAGCCCTCAGACAATGACAGATGGGAGCTGGAGGATAAATACCTCAGCTGTCTTGCATCTCAGGCTTGCGATCCCCTTGCCCACAGTGCTGACATCCTTCCTTCCTTGCCTCAGTTCCCCATTCTCCCAGTGGCCTTCCTGGGATGACTTCCCAAATAAACCACTTTCACTTAAATCCTCATTTTAGGGTCTGCTCTGGGAAATCCAGTCTAAGATATGAGCTATGTGGCTGTGTGGGAGAACAGTGTTCTAGGCAGAGGAAACAGTGCAAAGGCCATGTGGCGAGAATAGAAAGGAGTCTGGTAAGGCCAGAATGGAGTGAACATGGGGGAGAATGGCAGGAAGATAAAGCTGAAAGTACAGCTCGGAGTGTGTGGTGTCACAGAAGCCAAGAGAATAGTGCTTCCAGGAGGGAAAGTTTCCACCGGTGTTGAGTTCTGCTGAGAGACTGACTGAAATGAGGACATAAATGTGCCTATTGGATTTAATACCTTGGAGGCCATTGATGACCTGGACAAGAGTTGGGGGTGGAAGCCAAAAGAGAATAGTTTAGAAAGGGAGCACTGAATGCCCAGCCAGCATCATCTGTGACGGATAGCCAGGATAAGCATCACCTGCAAGCAGGGAGGTATCCTCCTGAGCCAAGAGACTAACAAAGCAACTGCCAGACCAGGCAAGGATCAGCCATGCTCAGAACTCTTGTGGAGATGATTCCCTCTAAGGATGAACTCCCAGACTGAAACCATAAACCACACCAAGAAGTTCAAAGCCCTGCCAGAGAGTCCTCCATCATGTCAAAGAGATAAAGGAAGAAATAGCACCCTTAGGACAAGATCAGGATGTCATAAAACCAAGGCAGTAAGACATAGAAGAAAGACTAAGGTAAGAGCTTAGAAATTTAAAATGGCTCCTGGAAGAAAATCTCATTTGTCAAGTCAAGTAGTGGAGCAGACAGAGTTGAAGAGAACTGTTGTTTTGGGGTAAGTTTGCAGGGGCTGCTGGAACAGAGTACCACAAACTGGGTAGTTTTAAGCCACAGAAACATATTGTCTCCCAGTCGTGGAGGCCGGAAGTCCACGATCCAGGTGTGGACAGGGTCGGTTCCTCTTTGATGGCCGTGAGGGAGGGTTTGTTACAGGCCTCTCTTCTGGGATTGGAGAGGCCGTCTGTGCCCTGTGTCTTCATGTTGTCTTTCCTCCATATGTTTGCATCTCCAAGTGTCCCCTTTTATAAATGTGCCTGTCATATTACATTAGGGCTATCCCAAAGACCTTATTTTAACTGGATTACCTCTGTAAAGACCCTGTCTCCAAATAGGGTTACCTTCTGAGATATTGAGCACTAAGACTTTAACATAGGAATTTTGAGGCAGGGGCCACTTCAGTCCCTAACAGAGAAATATTAATATAACAAGAAACTTCTTGTCCCTAAAGCATAGCACAGAGAGACAATGAGGCATGGATGATAATCAGTCAAGGCCCTCCGAAATTAAATAGGATATCCAATTAGAAAGACCAGTGAATATGAGAGATCAAATATTCTAGGAGCCAATGGTTAAAATTTTTCCAGATTTGAATCAAGATACAAGTCCTCAAATTTCAACAGCTTACCAACAGTCAAGCAAGATTTAAGAAAAAAGAAAACACATCCTCAATCACTCTACACTGTGCTGAAAGTGTAGACCATCAAAAGTAAAGATAAAATCCTAAAATTCACTCAAGAGAAAAGACAAGAGTTATGCTTAAGTGGAAAAAAGAAAGTGCAAAGAGAATATAGAGTATGGTGCCTTTTGTATAATAAGGAAGGGGAATAAGGAAATACATATACATCTGCTAATCATTGCAAAAAGAAACAAGGAAAGGATAATACAGAAAACAAAGAAGTTGGTTATCTATAAGGAGTGGGGTAATGGAGCAGAAGAGGTGTGTGAGGAAGGTGTAGATATGTTTTTCTGAATATACCTTTTTGATCACTTTTCACTTTTATGATCATGCAGCTCAGGAAGCAACAGTTAGAACTGGACATGGAACAACAGTCTGGTTCCAAATAGGAAAAGGAGTACATCAAGGCTGTATATTGTCACCCTGCCTATTTAACTTATATGCAGAGTACATCATGAGAAATGCTGGGTTGGAAGAAACACAAGCTGCAATCAAGATTGCCGGGAGAAATATCAATAACCTCAGCTTTGCAGATGACACCACCCTTATGGCAGAAAGTGAAGAGGAACTAAAAAGCCT
>SJYQ01005665.1:216405-232494 GCA_006410935.1 Redunca redunca | reverse complement strand
GGTAAAAAATTTTGTCCAATGAACTTTCCATTTTTATTTTATACTATTAAAAAAAAATCACCTTTAGAAGTTTAAAACAACATGCCTCAGTTTGGAATGAATATTTAAAACAAAGGCACTGAGATTAAAAACTTAAGTTTTTTAATTTAAGAGAAAGTTCTGCTGCTTACCTGGGTTTCTACTGTTAGACAAGATTTGAAACTGGTTCTTAAATTTGTTTATTTTTCTTTTTAAGACCTTATCCTGCTTGACTTGTATATTTTTTTTTTACCTGCCTAAGTTTAAATATCTTATTTCCAGCTTAAATACTCTAAAACATTGGCTGTAGGTTGTCTTTCCAGACAGTTCTTGACACCCTGAGCTCTATGATGGATTTGTTGTTGTTATTAATTCTTTATAGATGTTTAAGATATGTAGAGAATTATAAGCTTGATAAATTTCACAAACTGAAGTCACCTCTGTATCTCTTAGATCAAGAAGCTGTATTATTAGGACTCCCAGAAATCTCTGTCTGCTCCCTCCCACTGCAGCCCCTTCGCCCGAGCCAGGATAACTGTTATCTGACTTAGTGTAGATTGATTTTGCCTGAACATTGTGTTTAATTTAACCAACTTAAAATATGTTTGTAATATTACAAAGATTTTTCATTTTTTTTAAGATGATGAATTATTTTATCTGTAAAACAGGTTCTTGTACAGATTTTTAAAAATATGTTTATAATGGTGTATTTATATTTTAGCATCTATTCTGTGCTTCCTTTTAGATTAAAATTCTTCATTTAAAATGTGATAATTCTTCTTCCTCCTTGATCATTCATAACCTAAGTCTAGAAGAGTAGTCTTGAGGAAAGTAACTTATGTATTTCCATTTTATGGCACAGAAAATTTAAAGCTCAAACAGTGATTTAAGTGTTAATTTCAATGAAAGATTTTTAGCAAGGAATTTTTGGTCTATTTAACGTCTTGGGACAGCAACCAGTGGCCTTATTTCTAGAGAATATCCTCTTAAGGGCCCAGAGACTAGTGATAATGCTGTGAAGTCTTAATCTCATATTGTGCCAGTTTGATGGCTCATTTCATGGCATCTTCAGAAAACAAGATAGTATAAGTGAAGTTTTAAATATAGGAGCAGAATATAGAGGTTGCTAAGGTTTGTTTGGGTCTTGTTAACTTAAAACAGTAAAAACATCCCAATTATTTTACCAGCAAAATGGCTTTATCTGGGGGCAGCAGAGAATACAGGACATGCAGCTATAGCAAATAGCAAGGAAGTTTGGCAAAGCTAAGGAGAGAAAACTTTCTATAAAGGAGAAGGGGAAGTTGGAAGGGTTTGTTATAAACAGAAAGTTGCTTAGAGGAAATTGGGAGGTCAGAATATAGAGGGTTTTCTTTGTCTGAGTTGTGGCAGTCTCTCATTGGTTGAACCGTCATCAGGCTAGGAGAAAATCTTCCTCCTCCTGGTAGTAGTAAAGTAGTATCACTTCTGTAGGAGATGCAAGGTAAGTCTCTTCCTGTTGGGATCTGTATAGACACTGTGTGTGCAAGAGAGCTCCCCCTGCGGCCTCCCAATTCCATTTTCCTTTTAATTTTCATAGTATACTGTACTCACCTGCAGAGACCTGGGTTTGATCCCTGGGTTGAGAAGATCCCCTGGAGAAGGGAACGGCTACCCACTCCAGTGTTCTGACCTGGAGAATCCCGTGGACTATACAGCTGCAAAGAGTCAGACACGACTGAGTGACTTTCACACACACACTGTACTCAGGGACTTCCTTGGTGGCTCAGAGGGTATAGAAGCCACCTGTCAGTGCAGGAGACACACAAGATGTGGGTTTGATTGCAGGGTCCGGAAGATCCTCTGGGGAATGGCCACCCACTCCCATATTCTTGCCTGGAGAATTCCATGGACAGAGGAGTCCAGCAGGCTGCAGTCCATGGGGTTACAAGGAGTCGGACACGACTAAGCTTGCGCGCACATACACTGTAGTCAGTTTTTGACCAGTCGGGTTTTTCACAGCGGTTACAGTCTTCCTCAAGGCCTAATGGAGGAACTGGGGCCTATATCTGAGTCTCCTCTGAGGCATAAGGTTTTATAGCTCTTGGGGGCTTTTTATTTGAGAGGGCTTCCATTTAGTTTTTTCCCTTGAGGGCCTTATGAGGTGTAAAGATCTCTCTTAGATATCTGTGAGAAAGGCAATGAAAGATCGTGGCTTTCCTCTGTAAGCTTCATTCTTCCCACAGATAAACATGTTCATATTTCCTCCTGGTTTTCTTTTAGATTGCTCAAGATATGATGGCCCTAGGAGCATTAGGAAAAAATTATAACTTTGCGTCATTTCTTATGTACCAGTTCTTTCCCTTATTTTATAGTTCAGGAATCATAATGGCTTGATGTAAGTGAATAAGGGTGGGATACCTTCTTTCCTGTCTCTTGAGCAGAGGTGCACCCATAAAAGACATTCTAACCTAAGGATGAAAGATAGCTACACAGAAAAAGGAAAGAACAAATTTTAAGAGATGTGGAAGGGTGACAGAGAGGTTATACAGAAAAACTGGTTCAATCCAGGATCATATGTGAACCAATATAACCTTTCTGAGTTGAGCATAACTCAGGGATGGAGCTTCATGAGGGAATCTTCTTGGCATGATGAGATTGGGGTAGGGGGCTGGGGAAGGATGGAAGGAAGAGAAAATGGGAAAGTCAGCCATCAAGGAGTCTAACCACATGCATGCTGAGGCCTTGCTGTAGATCCAGCCAAACAGACCCTGAAATTTGTGGAAATAGGCCATCAACATGGAATTTTTGAAATATGAACTTTACTTCAAACATAAACAATGCGAAGAAAAGAACAGAATATTCAGTAGTCAGAAGAGTCCCTGGCTCCTTCACTGCAGTTTTTAACACTTCAGTTTCAGATACTACTTTTTTATATAAGTCCAGTTCTAAGACTTATACCCTACCCCCACCCTGGGAAAGTGTTTTTGTATAGATAGGAGAAAAGTTCTTATATAAAAACTTACAGTATATATCTTTGAAGAGTGATTCAAGTATACATCCTGGAAAGGGGAGAGTAATGGTAAATAAGATGAATATATACATTTGAAAAGAGATTTCAAATATATATTTTTCTAGCTCTAAGGTTAACAGGGGACAGGATAAAGTATACACCTCAAAAGAGGTTTGGCAATGAATATGAGACAATTTAAACTTTTAGAAATAAGTGCAGCACAACTCTTGTCCGCAGAGTATTTTGCTTTAATGGGGAAGGTAAGAGATGATAAATGCAGTCGCATTTCTTTATTTTTAAAAGTAACTGCGGAATTTTATTGCTCTTAGGGGCAAAAAAATGTACTCTGGCATATATTATTATAAATACCCAATAAGTGAATAGTATCCCTATTTTATGGATTGCTTGCTTCTTAATAACAACTAATTGGCAGAGTGTGATACGGGCTGTAGAAAGATGTGTTTTTGTTATTGGAACATAGAGGAAAGAAAATATGACTTTTCACTGGGAGAATTAGCAGTTTCTTGGAAAAAGTAGTTTTGAGATGGGTCTTGATAAAGTGAGTACAATTTGACATGTGGAAATTGGGGTCCAGGGCGTTTCAGGGAGAATTGCAAGAGCAAAGCTGTGGAGGCAGGAAGGTCAGGGTCCTGGGAGTTGGTTTTCGGGTTTCCCTGGTGAATTCCTGGTTTCAGTATCTTGAGGACTTCGCTACAGGCTCTTCAGTTTCCCTAGTCAAGAGTCTTCTGTGCTCCTGCCTGGAGGGAGAGCTCTGGCTCCCGGTGTTCTGAGAGCTGGTGAGAAGAGGTTGCTTTCTTCACGTGCAGTAAACCTGTATTCCATTATTCTTATGACGCAGGCACAGTACTGTGCCTCACCTGTGCCCGTTTTGCTTTTTCCAGAGAAATTGCCAGTCTTCTGAGGGAGGTGGAGGACAGCTATCCTTGAGCTTGGAGGGGGATAGAGGTGTAACGATTTAATTTTTGAACCAGTCCTATTTATTTGATTTTACTTTATTTACTTGCTAAACAATTTTATATGGGAGTATGGCCAATTAACCATGTTGTGATAGTTTTAGGTGAGTGGCAAATTGACTCAGCTATACATGTACATGTATCCATTCTCCCCCAAGCTCCCCTCCCATTCACAGTCCTCTTTGTTTTAGAACCTCCCATTTTTCCATTTCCAGAGCTACTCTTGCTGTGATTCTCGACCCATTTCATTTTTGTTGTGAATAGGACTTGTGATTCTTGGTTTTATATATTACTGACTTAGGATTTAGCTTTCAGGTATACTAATTTGATTATTGCTCATCCATTTTTCCTTCTAGTTTCAGACACTTTGTTTTCGGTTCTCAGGACCAAGTGAAATTAGATGTGTGTTTCATTATGCCATCTTCACCCTGAACCTAAGATTTCTTCATTTCTTTATCACATTATAGTTAGAGTCTTGCCTTAAATGAGAAGCTCCTTCTTTAAAAATCCTATGCTGATTATGAATTGACATAATGACACAAAATACTGTTGTTGTATTTTCGTCTGATTTGCTAAGAGCCCAAGAAACATCTGAGGACCAGGACTGTTTTAAAGTCTCTGGAAAAACTGAAAGAATTCTGCTGCGATTCTGCCCTTCCTCAAAATAGAGTCCAGACAGAACCTCTTCAGAAGAAGTTTGCCGTTCTGCCAAAATGTACTGATTTTGAGGATATCGATCTTCTACGTGCAAAGAATGCTGTTTCTTCTGAAGATTCCAAATCGCAAACTAGCCAAAAGGTATGTGACTCATATGGATGGATATGCAGTTACTTAAAATGGTAGGTTCTCAAGTGCCATTAGGTTCTGTGGGTTTACCTGGGGCAGGGGTTCCCAAACCTGGCTGATCATCTAAGTCAGCTGAGGGAGCTTCTGCTTCTTAGATTTTTTTTTTTAATTCCTGGAGATTCTGATTTACTATTAAGGCGGGATAGATTGGTTTTATTAAAACAACACAAAATAAAACCTCCCAGCTGATTCTGATATATAGCCTATGTTATGAGTCACTAATTAGGGGGGGAATTCTTTATTAGTAATTAATAGAAGCACAGTTTCTTATAGTCCTCCTTATCATTTCCATGAGTCTAGAAAATCATGGTAAATAATTTATAGAGATGTTTTGAGGTTTTTAGTTGAAAGCTTGGCTGATATAATAAATAGAAAAGTTAACTAAATACATGGGTTCCTTACTTCTTCTACTGTTTTGTGACTATCAGTGTTTTCACCATTGCAAAATCAGGGAATTTAACTCTTGAGCTATCACTGAAATCTATAACTCAGAATTAGTGGTGAAGCCCAGCTTTAAATGAGATCACCTTACTGTAATAATTTTGTATGGTGACAATTGGTTGCTGGACTTGTGATCATTTCATAATATATTTGATTGTCAGATCACCATGTTGCACACTTGGAACTAACATGATATTGTGTGTCAACTATTTGTCAGTTAAAAACAAAAGAATCACCTGGAAAACAGAACTTTGCAAAAAAAAATCAATAATCAGAACCTTTTCTCCGAATCATGTTTATTTGGTGTTCATGAAAAACTGGACTTGGTTATCATTTAAAAGCTCTCATTTTAATGTGTAGCCAGGGTTGAGAGCTACTGAATTAAAGAAATAGTTCTTTACTTTTTTTTTTTGAATCATTTAAATCTAATGAAACTATGGATTCTTTACTCAGAAGAATACTCAGACCAACACAATTTTGTATCTGATTTTCAGAAGTTCACACTCCTTTCTGCAAAGTCCAGATTCATGAACTGGTCAAAAAAAAAAGTAAATGAAATTATTTTATTTTAGGCTTTCAAAATTTGTTTAAGATACTAAGTAGTTGTTTACTTTGTCTCAATTTTTTAAAGTCATTTACTTTGAAAGAATTCCAAACGTGCAAGAAAATTTGCCTAAATGTACAATGTACTCCTGTAAACCTTTCACCTGGATTCACCAATTATTAGCTTTGTGCCAAATTTATATTCTCTCTTTCTCTCTCGAACTATTTTTATGGTTAATACTTTTTAAACTATAAAAAATCTTTCGGTTGCCAGGACAAGACATTCAGCCATTTTGGACCATCACAAAGGAGTTATGAAAACCTACAGAAAACTTCTGATTCTAAACCATCTAACAAACGGACTAAAAGCATCTACACACCCTTAGAATTACAATACTTAGAAATGAAGCAGCAGCAGAAAGATGCAATTTTGTGTGTGGAATGTGGATATAAGTATAGATTCTTTGGGGAAGATGCAGAGGTAAGTTATTTTCATAGGCATTATTTCATGATTTTCTTGTCCAACCTTAAATATTTTCCAGTGTTTTCGTTTCGCTTTCTGACCTTATGAAAAAGCTAATGTAATCAGTTGCCTTTTAAAAATGCTTTCATGTAAGTAAAGTGAAAGTTGCCCAGTCGTGTCCAACTTTTTGCGACCCCATGGACTACAGAGTCAATGGAATTCTCCAGGCCAGAATACTGGAGTGGGTAGCCGTGCCCTTCTCCAGGGGATCTTCCCAACCCAGGGATCGGACCCAGGTCTCCTGCATTGCAGGCAGATTCTTTACCAGCTGAGCTTCCAGGGAAGCCCAAGAATACTGGAGTGGGTAGCCTATCCCTTCTCCAGCAGATCTTCCAACCCAGGAATTGAAAAGGGGTCTCCTGAATTGCAGGTGGATTCTTTACCCCTGAGCCACCAGGGAGTTCAGTTCAGTTCAGTCGTGTCCGACTCTTTGCGACCCCATGAATCGCAGCATGCCAGGCCTCCCTGTCCATCACCAACTCTTGGAGTTCACTCAGACTCGCGTCCATTGAGTCAGTGATGCCATCCAGCCATCTCATCCTCTGTCGTCCCCTTCTCCTCCTGCCCCCAATCCCTCCCAGCATCAAAGTCTTTTCCAATGAGTCAACTCTTCGCATGAGGTGGCCAAAGTACTGGAGTTTCAGCTTTAGCATCATTCCTTCCAAAGAAATCCCAGGGCTGATCTCCTTCAGAATGGACTGGATGGATCTCCTTGCAGTCCAAGGGACTCTCAAGAGTCTTCTCCAACACAACAGTTCAAAAGCATCAATTCTTCAGCGCTCAGCCTTCTTCACAGTCCAACTCTCATATCCATACATGACTACTGGAAAAACCATAGCCTTGACTAGACGGACCTTAGTCGGCAGAGTAATGTCTCTGCTTTTGAATATGCTATCTAGGTTGCTCATAACTTTTCTTCCAAGGAGCAAGCGTCTTTTAATTTCGTGGCTGCAATCGCCACCAGGGAAGCCCCATTTAAAGCTTTCATTTGAAGTAAACACTACATATAAACAGAAGCAAACTTGGTGGATGCTAACTTTGTGGAGAAGGAAGTGAGTGGTTCTGATTGGAATGTTCATGCTAATTCTCCATGGTACTTACCTAGTGTCTTTCATCCATCAAAAGTTGATTGTGGATGAACCAAATAGTTCGTGAATGAATCATAATCATGTGAGTATTCCTAATGAAGACTCACACCAAAAAAAAAACCTGAGATGTATGAAATTCTTCTCTTTACTTTTATGAATTTTCTTAGCCAGGAGCATAGTTAAATCTCAAAGTATGAGCACATTAACTGCTAGCCTTCCAACTGGAGGAGGCAACGGCGACCCTCTCCAGCACTCTTGCCTAGAAAATCCCATGGATGGAGGAGCCTGGTAGGCTGCAGTCCATGGGGTCGCTCAGTCGGACACGACTGAGCGACTTCACTTTCACTTTTCACTTTCATGCACTGGAAAAGGAAATGGCAACCCACTCCAGTGTTCTTGCCTGGAGAATCCCAGGGACGGGGGAGCCTGGTGGGCTGCCGTCTATGGGGTCACACAGAGTCGGACACGACTGAAGCGACTCAGCAGCAGCAGCAGCCTTCCAACAGGTGTGTGAAGTCTTACAGGTCTCTGTATATCAGTCATTTTGCTATGTTAGTCTAAGTTGTGTTGCTCTTTGTTGAGATGCAAAAGCTTCTTATTGCAGAGGAGCATGGGCTCTTGGCAAGCAGGCTTCAGTAGTTGCAGCATGTGGACTCACTAGTTGTGACCTCTGGGCCCTAGAGCACAGGCTCAGTAGTTGTGGTGCATGGGCATAGCTGCCCCATGGCATGTGGAATCTTCCCAGACCAGGGATCAAACCCAGGTCCCCTGCGTTGGCAGGAGGACCTCAACCACTGGACCACCAGAGAAGTCTGCCATGATGCTTCTTAGAAAAAAGTAGGGAATCAGGTGGTGCTACGTGTTTCCACATTCCTATCACTCGTGCATCATTGATTAGCTAACCAGACCAGGGAGTTTTCTTTTCACTTTCTCAAAGATGCCCTCTGTCCAGGGAGGTTTATCATTTATGTATACTGTGTAATGTCTCCTAATTTTCAATTATTTGCATGTGCTAAGTAGCAGATTCTTATTCCATTACACTCTCATGCTCTGTGTTTTGCACAGGGAAAAGTTTAGCACTTTAAGGTTTTGACTGAGGAGCCTGGTAGGCTACAGTCCATGGGGTTGCAAAGAGTCAGACTCGACTGAGCCACTTCGCTAATCCCTGATAATTGCTAATAAGGACATAAAAGAAAACACATCATATTTTTCTAAGTTGTTCATAGATATATAGATGTTGGCCTTTAGTTTAGGCCATGGACACTGTTAAAAAAAAGATGAAACCATGGGCTTCTGCACAGGGAATGTCTTTTAAACATTTTATTGACCTACCACATAGATAGCTTCTGCTGCTGGGCTGCTAAGTCGCTTCAGTCCTGTGCACAAATCCTAAATATATACCTTGGTGGATTTTTAACAAAGTGAACAAATACTACACAGGGAATCGTTAAATAGAAACTTACTGATATATATATATATAAAAATTTTTTTTTAGATTGCAGCCCGGGAGCTCAATATCTATTGCCATTTAGATCACAACTTTATGACAGCAAGCATACCTACTCACCGACTGTTTGTTCACGTACGCCGCCTTGTGGCCAAAGGATATAAGGTCAGCTTTGGCTTCAATTTGTGGGAAAAGGGGGTTGAAGTCTCTTCTGGGAGAGGGAGGCGTTTCTAAGGTGGGAGGCTGAAATTGGTTTTGGAATTGGGCATTTTGGAGAAATTAAAGTTTGTCATAATTATTAGCACTTTATTTTCATGAGTTTTTAACATATTAAATATTTAGGGTAAAAAATTTTTTCAACTGTGTGTTGGAGTGTTTCTTAGTGATTTATCCACACTTGTAAGGTCCTTGTGTTAACTTATTACTTAAACTTAAGTCCTACATCTGGACCTTGTAGACTAGTTTGTTACTTTAAATGTTTCAGAATTAGACTTCTAACCTCTAGAAATAATGTTGTCTTAACAAATTTTCCATTGTATTTAACATGCAGTGTTTATTACTTTTGTTGAAGGTGGGAGTTGTGAAGCAAACTGAAACAGCTGCTTTAAAGGCCATTGGGGACAACAAAAGTTCACTCTTTTCCCGGAAACTGACTGCTCTTTATACAAAATCTACACTTATTGGAGAAGATATCCTTTTTGAGTAGGAATTTTTTTCTTAAATGTTACAAGGCCTTTGTTTTAAATAACATTTTAAAAACCTGTTCTTTGATTGGGTACTTTAAAAAAAAATAAACTTTGTATCTTATATTGGGATATAGCTGATTAACAGTGTTGTGGCAGTTTCAGGTGAACAGCCAAGGGACTTAGCCATATATATACGTGTGTTCATTCTCCACCAAACTCCCCTCCCATCCAGGCTGCCACATAACACTGAGCTGAGTTCCAGGGGTACTATACAATAGGTCCTTGTTGGTTATCCATTTCAGATATAGCAGTCTATACATGTCCATTCCAAACTATGATTGGGTACCTTTTTGATGAGATGAGGCAGTATGGTTACTTGGACCTTTGATTAATATGATAACTGAAGAGAGAAGGGTTGGTTTTGGCTAAAAAGAGGTGTTTTTCAAATGCTGCAGTTAAAGAAGAGGTCATCATATTTTAAGAGAAAAAAAGAAAGCCTGGTAAATGATGACAGCAAGTCAGCTACTGATGTGAAATTACATCTTCCCCAGGCCTCTGTCGTTAGTGGTTAGTTGCTTGGGCTTATAAAAACTCCTGTCCTCTTCCTAAGTGAGACCTATAGAATAACTTACTAACTTCACAATGTGAAAACTACAAAGTTAACACACAGTTAACTGCTTACAAAAGATGATAGTAGGTCATCTTCATTAATTGTCAGTGTCATAAGAATTTTATTCCTTTTGAAAATGGATTGTAGGCTTTATCACTTTGTAAGAATCTTCAGTATATACAGTGACTGCCCCCCAGTTTTTGGTTATTTATCAATTCAGTGAGTTACTTGAAACCAAATGATTTTAACAGCAGAGTCATAAAATTTTGTCAACTTAAAAAAAATGAGTAATTACATATAAAATATGATAAGGAAGCGCTTTGTTTACTGTGAGATGGGGTCAGGTCTCTCAGAATAAAGAATGTAGGGATAAAGTCTTAAATGACACTGTGTAACAGTAGTATTTCTGTTATGATTTATTACAGATCTGCTTATTTAGATCTGCTTATTTAGAGTCCTATGTAGCTTCTACCCACATTCTGAAAGCTGCTTTGTTCTATTAATACCATGACTAGGGAACAGTTATCACTCAGAATGGACCCCAAACTATTAATAGCTCTGTATTGTTCTAAGCTGATCAGGCTGTAAGAACTTGGTAATTCTGTTGTTTCTTTTGTCCAAACTTGAATCTTTTTTTTAAAGCCTGCTTCTAAAACAACACCCCTTCCCGCTTCTCTTTTACTGTCTTATCAGCTGATGCCCAAAGTGGATGTTCCCAGGCTTACTATGTCCAGAGACAGCTTTCATCCCTGATAATTTATTTAATGGACTTATCACACACACACGCACACACACACAAGTATGTTTCTGTTTTCTTTTTTGGTTTTCTCACATTTTAAAAAATATTCTCTTGCTATGTCTGAGAGCTGTTAGGCACTTTAGCAAGGGGAAGTAATTTACACTAGTTTATTCATGCTGTGATTTGTGGAATTAAACTTTATGGGATTGTTGAGGATTCAAGGATTATGTTTGGGCTTCCATAGGATCTGAGGTATATTCCAGGCCTTTTGGAAGTGAGAGGATAATAGTTCTCTGTTCACAGGAATCTTATATCTTAGGAAAGATATGGCCTTGTAACTATAATCAGAGTAAAATCAGAAGAATGAATGCTGTATGGAAGATTTTGTATAGAGCAAAAATATCCAGGAAAATAAACTATTAAGGAGGAAAAGGTCATGGGACTGTAACATTTGTTTTTCCTTAATAATTATTACATGTGAATCCTCTAGTCAAGCTGGATGATGCTGTAAATGTTGATGAGGTAATGACTGATACTTCTACCAGCTATCTTCTGTGTATCTGTGAAAACAAAGAAAACGTTAAAGACAAAAAAAAGGGGAGCATTTCCATTGGAATTGTGGTAAGTACTTTGTAGGTGAAGAACAAATGATATGTTCATGGTATCTTTAAATATGAGTAATGATGTAGGGCTTATAATGAAGGTTGTGTCTTCAAGTAATTGTACTAGAAAAACATTTCCCTCCTGGTTTTATATGTTAAAATATAAATTTTCTTACATGACTGTTTGGCACTCTGTGCTTTGGAGGAATCCAGGTAGTTTTCTGTCCATGTGCTCTAGTAGTTTAGGGCTGAAGACAGACACAGTGATAGGCATGTCTGCAAACAGTGTTCAGATAGCAGAATGAAACATTTAAGTCAACACATGCATGGATGACAGAGGGTTTTACAAATTTCCTCTAGATTTGAAGTTAAAGGCAAACAATTATGTATTTGTCATGTCTAGTTTTACAGGAAAGGGTAGTTAAGGGTTATAACTGGCCAATTCAAAACTCCATTTTCAATAAACATTAGGAATATTTATAACCAGTCTTCCAGGTGAGTATAGTTTGTGAATCATAGTTTTATTGATCTTGCCTTCTGGCAGTTTATGAACAGATTTGCCCATTTAGAGACCTGTTTGGACTCTAAATCTTAGACTTAAGTGCCTCTTGGAACTATTATTAGACTCCATTGTTCTGTTGAGCAGAAGCAGGACTCCTTGCCTAAGTAATAACACATTCTCTATATTTTTGAACTTTTGCAACCAGCCACAATATCGGTAAAAATTCCTACAGCCCAGTTGTCTCCAAAATACCTTTTAATACCTCATTTTGGCTGCATAACTTGGTACTAACTTTGATGTTTGCTTAACAGTAAGCCATTCTCTCTGGGAGTTAGCATTACTGTTGGGGACTCTAACTGATTTTTTTTTTAATCCTTGAGAAGCACTTTTTATCTAGCTGCAGGCAATTGAACCTATTTACAAATAGTAAAGTTATTTGCTTTTACGTTTTAACAGATGTAATGTGCTATTTTATACTTACCTGGAACTCAGTCTAAGGACCAGAGCTGATTGTATATACAAGTCCTATTTCGTGCTTTTAGAAATACTCTTTGGCATCTTGCCAAAGTGAACATAGTGTATGAACTGGCATGTAAAAGAAATGAGAATTGATAGTTTCCATCTCAGTCATTTTCTTGGGACTTACTCTTTTTTTTTTTTTAACTTTGTATTCTGCATCGGGTATAGCTGTGTTGTGATCATTTCCGGTGGACTGTAGAGAGCCTCAGCCATACACATGTCCATTCTCTCTTAAACTCCCCTCCCACCCAGGCTGCCAGAAACAGTGAGCAGAGCTCCATGTGCCATGCCCAGCTCTTCACTGGATGAGGCCCTCAAATTCAGTGTGGCTGAAATGGAGCTCATCTTCCTGTACCCTGCTCTTGCCGGGTTTTTCCCTGTTGTGATGGGTGTCATTTGTTCCCCAGTCACTACCTAGGAGTCATCCTTTGGATGCGGGTGGTTAGTCTGAAATCAAAGGCTTTACTGTTGCAGTGCCAGTGCAATCAGACGCTCTATCTATGGACTGCCTATGGGCTTATCAGTGTCACATATCACACGGAGTAGTAGGTGTTGCAGGGTTTATGATATAGACCATTTCTCTGATTAAAAAAGCAAAGAGGAATTTGGCCAATACACTTATTACTTGAACTTCTGGAAATAGCTTTTGTACAAGTTTGTTTGTAGATTGGGAGATAAACCCAACTGTAGATTGGGTTGTAGATTGGGAGTAGTTTGTATGCTAATGTACTTACAGATCAGTTATCTGGCCACTAGAGAGGGCCTATGGGCTAGAATTAAGGAACTTCCTTGAGCCAAGAATGAGTAATTAAAAAAAAAAGTCAAGAAAAAATGCATAAATCAAAAATTACCAGTGTGATGTGAGACAGCCCCCCAGGTTAGAAAATATAACACCATTCACAGAAGGGCCCCTTGCCTCCAGAGGTAATCATAATCCAGACTTTAAGATAATAATTCCCTTGCTTTTTGATCCAGTTTTACCACCTTAAGCAGTGTATTCATATAAATATGTTGTATTTACTCCTTTTGGGTCTTGCTTCTATGTTTACCATTTTGTACAAGAGATTTATTTGCATGTGTTACCATAGTAGTTCTTTTGTTGCGACATTGTATTTCATTTTACAATTTATTCATTCTTCTGTTAAGGGACAAGTGGATTCCTCCCAGTTTTTGCTAATACAAAGTATACACTATAGACATTTTTGTATTAATGCATGGGGTATGCATTGGAGAAGGAAATGGCAGCCCACTCCAGTATTCTTGCCTAGAGAATCCCAGGGATGGGGGAGCCTGGTGGGCTGCCGTCTATGGGGTCGAACAGAGTCAGACACGACTGAAGCGACTTAGCAGTAGCAGCAGCAGCAGTCTGATATGCACGTGCCTGAGTTTCTTAACTCCGGGGAGAAATTGCTGAGTTACAGGATATTTTTACAGGATGCTTTCAACTTTCCTAGAAAATACCAGACTGTTTTTCGAAGACGTTGTATCAGTTGACTTTCCACCAGCTGTGTTTGAGTGTAGGGAGGTTATTTTTCCTCCTGTTCGCTCATGCAGTCTGTAACTGGCCCCGTGCCTGTCTTAATTATCAGTAATGAGTAGGAGTGTGACTTTTGGAGTCAGACTATGTGAATCTTGCCTCCACCACTGTATCACCTCTCTACCTGTGAGTAAATGACTTAATTTTTTTCTTTTTTTCCAAACTGTAATCTTTTCCAGGTTTTCCTTGCTGTTATTGGCTTGGGGTGATGCAAGTGGCTTTCAGTTCTCATAGTTATTTCCCTGGATAGACTGTGCACATGGGTTTAGTCAGAGTTTGTTATATTCAATTTTGTTTTTTTGCAAAAAATGTACTTTTTATTTATTCATTTTATATAACAAAATAGTAAGTTACTTTTCCTTTGGTGGCCAGAGTACTAGGAGCATATCACTTATTACTTTTAGCAATAACAACTACTATATGTACAGCACTTTACAGCTTACAAAGTGTTCATTTGTTTTCTGATTTGACCCTTAAAATAACTTTGTGAGGGAAGTAACCTGGCTGATTCCCACTTACAGAGGAGGGCCCTGAGGCCCAAGAGGGTTTGGTGACTTATCGTTGTCGCTTCATCTTGTGTTTTATATCCAGGATTTGGCTGGACTCAGGATGTCTGTAGTCCCGTCTAGCATAGTTTAAATATTGGTGAATCTGACTTCTTATGTAAGAGTCTTGGAAAGCGGACAGGTTTTCAAACACTTTAGAAATTCAAGTACATACTCATGAGTATTGTCATTACTATTTCCATGTTTATTAATCCCGTGCCATAGTTACAATGGGGAAAGATATTTTCTGTGTTGTATGTTTTTGTCTTTAGGGAGTACAGCCCGCCACAGGTGAAGTTGTGTTCGACAGTTTCCAGGACTCCGCTTCCCGTTCAGAGCTCGAAACTCGGATACTGTGCCTGCAGCCAGCGGAGCTGCTGCTTCCGTCAGACTTGTCGGAGCAAACAGAGACGCTCATCCACAGGGTCACGGCTGTGAGGTGAGTTGGCACATTGCTGGAAAATACTGTGGATTCTAAAACCTAGCTCTGATTCCCAAGTGAATGAGTATCAAAGTCGTTAAAAATTGTTTTTATGTATAAAAATATTTCATCATAGTAGTGGAAATTTCAAAAATCAGAAACAGAATTACCCATAATGTCACCTTAATGTAAGCCTTTAGAAGTTTCTCTTTTTAAAGGGGTTTGTGATATTTATTGGTATTATTTGATAAGGAAAGGGTTGTGGTATTGTTTAATGAGATTATCTGGTAGCTGATCTTCAGTTTCTAGAGAAAATGATTTCTTAGAAAGTTTATGTGGTTTTGGAAATGCCTTATTTTTGCTGCAAGTTTCAATTTGTGGCCAAGTCCAGCAGTCGAATGTACTAGATCTGTGGCCACTCCTCCTATTGATGAGGCCGTGTGCTAGGCGCCGTGGCCTAGCAGGAAGGTGTGTTTGTGATATGTGCCTGCAGCGTCTATAACCCCCCAGGAGAGGAAGATAGGTACACACCTGACTGGATTCACAGAGCATGGTGTATGCATGACAGACGTGAAGGTGCCTGGGTGGGGCGATTCTGTGCTGCTCCCCAAGGAGTTTGGTGGGAAGAGACTGGGAAGTTGGGCTGGGCTCCAGTGAGGAGGTCATTATGTACTGCGGAATTTGGACGTCAGGCAGGTGAGCCCACAAAGATTTATGTTTAATAGGTTGACAAAGCAGTTAGAAGATCAAACTGAATGATTCGGTGAAGTTCTGTGTGTTTCTTTGTTCTTTGAGTTGAATGTTTCTTTTTCCTTTGACTTAAAATTCTTTCAGAGTAGCTTTCATAATGTGTTTTTCTGATTAGAACACTAATCCATATTCATTCAGGAAAAGTTAAGAGTTATAAAAAAAAAAGCCCCATAAACATAATAGTAAGCTATCACTCAGAGATAACTACTGTTAAACATTTTGGTATATTATTTCTGTGTATATTTATCCTTTTTCTTATTGTTTATAAATTTAGATTCATATTGCAAAGTCAGTTTTGTATTTTTTTTT
>SJYQ01005665.1:140488-215784 GCA_006410935.1 Redunca redunca | reverse complement strand
AACTTTTCTTCCAAGGAGTAAGCGTCTTTTAATTTCATGGCTGCAGTCACCATCTGCAGTGATTTTGGAGCCCCAAAAAATAAAGTCTGACACTGTTTCCATTGTTTCCCCATCTATTTCCCATGAAGTGATGGGACTGGATGCCATGATCTTCGTCTTCTGAATGTTGAGCTTTAAGCCAACTTTTTCACTCTCCTCTTTCACTTTCATCAAGAGGCTTTTTAGCTTCTCTTCACTTTCTGCCATAAGGGTGGTGTCATCTTCATATCTGAGGTTATTGATATTTCTCCCAGCAATCTTGATTCCAGCTTGTGTTTCTTCCAGTCAAGCGTTTCTCATGATGTACTCTGCATACCTAGTTGTATACACAAGTCTTAGGTGATTTACATCATCTTCTGGCCAAAAGGGCCAATTAATATTTTACGGCCCTTTTCTGATAGAGGTTTGTCAACCAGAAGACTTATTTGTGTTGTTCTTAAAGTCTGGTGCCACTCTCAGAAAGCACTAAATAAAGTTACATTCTTATATAGCAAAGATAGAGCAATTTATAACAAGTAAAAGGAGTACAGTGATTTATAACAAAAGAAAAGTAATTAACTCAAAAGTCTAGTGTTCCTAACATCAAAACTATTATATACCTTTTTCCATATCCCAATTACATTGATTAATATCCTCCCAGGTGCCTAAAAGATGAATATGGAGGCCTGGCAGCAATCATTAACTCAACAGTGAAATCTGTCACCAATATGATTTTTAGCTGTTTAGAAAATGTTCTGTATCTTTAAGATGTTTTAAGCTTTGTGCCTCTCGTGGTTGGGTTGGGGGGCTATAAACAATTCACAAGTTGTAAAACGTCGGGGGGAACCTGTTAGGCAAGTTAGAGAGTTATCAGAGGGGGTTTGAACTGAAACATTCCTTTCAAGTGCAGAAGAAGGAAGCCCTGAGTTGACTTTTTCCAGAGTGTGTCAGAAGAGTGGAAAAGCACAGTACAATAAGGCAGGCAGATTCTGGTTTTTGGGTACATGCTCAGGAAATTCCAGGGGGAATCCTGAGGCCTGACTCACCTTGCCCATCAGGCTTCTTCTCCACATGACCTTGTCATGGGTGGGATCTCCCGTGCTGGCTCCTGGCATCAAATTTTTTTTTTTTTTAATTTGACTTCTAACTCATTTTTCCTTTATTTTCCTTTACTGTGTAGGTGTGGTTCTACTTTAATTTCTTTCTGAATGCTATTGGGTCCACTTTAACATCCGTAAAATTTAGCCTTCCTAGCCTTGTTTTTTTAAAAAAAGTTAGCAGTGGGCATAGGGAATGCTTTTAATTAGGGTATGAAGAACATAGCTTGTCAAAAGTCCGTTTCATGTTTACTATCAGTAAATAATATAGCATTGAACTGTCAAGGAGAAAAGTTTGTGGGTTTTTTTTTTTTTTTGGTATTATCTCTGTTTTAAGTTCCCTGGTGGCTCAGACGGTAAAGCGTCTTGCTTACAATGTGGGAGACCTGGGTTTGCTCCCTGGGTCAGGAAGATCCTCTGGAGAAGGAAATGGCATCCCACTCCAGTACTCTTGCCTGGAAAACCCCATGGACGGAGGAGCGTGGTGGGCTACATACAGTCCATGGGGTCTCAAAGAGTCAAACACGACCGAGCGGCTTCACTTTAAGTAGTGAGGAGTAGTTTCTTGTGTCTCAAATTCAGAATTCATTCTTTTTCTTTCACTTTAAACCAGAAAGTAAAACCAGCAGTTTTTGTCAGTTAATGGTTGATATTTTATTAATACAGATGAAATAATAAAGCTTTGTGAGAAAAACCAGAATGGCTTGAAATTACAGAATATCCATTTTAAGTATGTATTGGGGAGGTTTTTGTTTTCTATTTTTAAACTTTGACCACAAGGGGGCGCCAAAAGCATTTCATTTATTATGTATTACCGATGTAAACGGAGAAGGCAATGGCACCCCACTCCAGTACTCTTGCCTGGAAAATACCATGGACGGAGGAGACTGGTAGGCTGCAGTCCATGAGGTCACTTAAGAGTCGGACACGACTGAGCGACTTCACTTTGACTTTTCACTTTCATGCACTGGAGAAGGAAATGGCAACCCACTCCAGTGTTCTTGCCTAGAGAATCCCAGGGACAGAGGAGCCTGGTAGGAGACTGTCTATGGGCTCACGGAGAGTCGGGCATGACTGAAGTGACTTAGCAGCAGCAGCAGCAGCAGCAGCAACGATGTAAAGACCACAGAGAGCTTCACTTTCTGTGTGTCTAGGTAAAGGCTTAATTACTTTGTATTGTATGATAATTTGGAATGAATTCTAGTCAAAGGTAGTACAAATATAAAGTTATTATTTCTAAATGATGTTAAACTATTGATTTTTCTTCAGTGAATTATCTTTTATAGATAATTTATATAAAATTTTATAGATCGTTTCTGTAAAATGTGTTTTTAAGATTTCAGTTTGGTTCTTAGGAAATCA
Organism: Redunca redunca; assembly: GCA_006410935.1. Classification (NCBI taxonomy): domain Eukaryota; kingdom Metazoa; phylum Chordata; class Mammalia; order Artiodactyla; family Bovidae; genus Redunca; species Redunca redunca. The sequence continues at coordinate 213,307 of SJYQ01005665.1, read as the reverse complement.
GTCTTACTTTCTTGTTATCTTTTCCATTTGTTGTAAGAATGTACACATTCTTATATTTTCTCTATAGAGAGAAGCAAAGGAAAAACAATGGTTTTTAAGCACTGTGTTAACTGCAGTTAAGATCACTTTAGCTTAGGGATATTATATGGTTATAAAAGAAGAAAGCAATAAATAAGTATTAATTAATATTTATTAGTTCTCAAAGAAACTGATTTTTAAGGCAAGTCAGATGAACAGAGCAGATGATGGTCAATTTTGAGTACGGTGAGGGAGAGCTTCCTGGGTCCTGGCACAGCCAAGGAAGGCCTTGTGGAGGAGGTTGGCTGGGTCAGGGACCTTTGCAGGATTGCAGGGCTTCGAATTGGTAGTTGGAAGGATGGTATGTTGTGTATGTGTAGAAATGACATGAACTCTGAGACTCACAGGCTGGAAATATTAGAAGAGTTGTGAAGACAGAGGGGAGACTCTTCTGATTGGAGGAGAACTTTCATGTTGAGAGTTGGTGAAAAAGAGAGTCAAGGACCATATGGTCCAGCCAAGGGATGTGAACTCTAGTGGAAGACAGTTGGGTCTCTGGGCAAAGGAATGGCGTGACAGAAAAGAGGCCTCCAAGGGAGAGTTGAGTGAAAAACAACAGTTCAGTTCAGTCGCGTCCAACTCTTTGCGACCCCCATGAATCGCAGCATGCCAGGCCTCCCTGTCCATCACCATCTCCTGGAGTTCACCCAGACTCATGTCCATCGAGTCCGTGATGCCATCCAGCCATCTCATCCTGGGTCGTCCCCTTCTCCTCCTGCCCCCAATCTCTCCCAGCATCAGAGTCTTTTCCAGTGAGTCAACTCTTCGCATCAGGTGGCCAAAGTACTGGAGCTTCAGCTTTAGCATCATTGCTTCCAAAGAAATCCCAGGGCTGATCTCCTTCAGAATGGACTGGTTGGATCTCCTTGCAGTCCAAGGGACTCTCAAGAGTCTTCTCCAACACCACAGTTCAAATGCATCGATTCTTCGGCGCTCAGCCTTCTTCACAGTCCAACTCTCACATCCATTCCCATAAAGGAAGAACGTGTGCAGAGAAGAGGAGGAGACCACGAGTTTGGAGCATGTCAGTAGCTGGGAGTGGGGGGAAGAATGAAAGCTGCAGCAAGGGCGGGGATAAAGAGCCAGTCAGAGAACCAGGAAGAGGCAGGAGACACAGTTGTCGTCCATCTGCTGCAAATGGTGGGGTCTGTGCTGTGTGTTGATTTTTTACAATATTGCTGCTGTTAAAATTTTCTGGACCTGCAAGGCATTTAGAAATATATATTTGGCAAAAAATTAACCCTAATCCGTTGATCCCATTTATCAGTCTGGTGAGAAAGGCAGTCTAGGCTGCCCCCTCGGCCTTTGCTAGTATGGATGGGGTCAGGTCGTGTTTTTTCTGTGGTGTTTGACTGGAGTAGGGTGGTTATTGTTTAAGAATTTTCAGTCTTGTTTGGCTAGGCCTTTGGTGTGTGTTCGTCTGGGGAGAGCAGGCTTGTTAGAGCCTTTGTGTGCTCCTGTTGGAGACTGTCAGCTTTCTCACCTCCAAAGCTGGGATGTATGTGGCAAAAGTAAACCCAGGGGACTCCCCCTCCACATCAGTCCTCAGGTCTCAGGTTCCCTGCTGGTCTGCTCTCTGTCCGTCTTCCAGAGTTGGCTTCTATTTGTTTTATGTGTAATGTGCAGGGAATTGTACTTAGCAGAAGAGAGGGGAAAGAGCGTGTCTGCACTTTCTTCCCAGAGCAGAAGTGCTTCTAGTCAGGATCTTATTATAGAGATTCTTCTGAGTATGAATGAACATCGCTTCCTGGATATTATTTTAATTTAATAAAATAAAATTTTAAAAGCCCTGAGATTATGTTAATAATGCCATTGTTCAAATCTTTACTGCAGTTTTGTACATGGGTGAATCTGATTAAGGGAGAAAGAAAACTCCCTTTTCACATTTTCTCTAATTTATTACTCTTTGGTATTGCCTAAACTTTATGCATGTTAGAATATTTTTAAAAGCTCAGCCAATGGGGAAAGTCCACCTTCCATTCCTGGGTGAATTAACAATCTGTGTCTGGAGATCTGCTGCTTGATGAAGGATAATTGGCTAGGTCAAAAACAAAATAACATATTGGTTGATATCCATTCCATAACCTCAAAATAGTCAACTGTAAGACTTCCAACTACCAGGACAAGACTTTGTTCCCATGGGCAGGGGAGCCTTGTGGGCTACCGTCCATGGGGTGACAAAGAGTTGGATAGGAGTAAGTGGTAACAGCAACAATAATTTGATTCAATATACTGAGGTTGATGGCATTTCTACAAGCTTGTTTGGGAGCCCTGCAGATGATAGCAGCTCAGAAAATTCTTGATGGGTTCTTAGGACTCTTTTCCTCAGCACCATCATGTGCTCTTTCTCTTACTTGGTACCCTCAGTTCTGATGAGCTCTTCTTGGCCAGGCTGAGCTGGGCTCTCCATCTCTTGGGATTGGACATGGGCCCTGAACACGCTGTACTAGATTGTGTTTTGGATTGCCCCTAGCCCTAACAGGAAGGCTGGTGGGGAGAAGAATGCGTAATCAGTGGATATGCGTGTTGAACCATGGCCACACCACAGGGTTAGTCCTTACCTGGGGGGGGCCATTGAGACCAGGGGAGGGCTGAGTATCACCTGACATCTTTAAGATGGTTTGTGTCCCACTGGGGAGGCCGGCACCTGCCACATCAAGGAGGTGCTTTTTGAACTGTGGTCAGAGGTCATTGGTGGACTATGAAAACAATTTTGTGGGTTACAGTTACCATTAAAAAAAAATAAGTACAGTAGTGTAGAGTTAAAGATAGATGGGTGTGTTGTTTGTGATAAGCTAAGAATTGTTTTATGAAACTTCTTTTATTTATTTATTTATTTTAGTTGGAGGCTAATTACTTTACAATATTGCGGTGGTTTTTGCCATACATTTACATGAATCAGCCATGGGTGTACATATGTTCCTCATCCTGAACCTCCCTCCCACCTCCCTCCCCATCCCATCCCTCAGGGTCATCCCAGTGCACCAGCCCCGAGCACCCTGTCTCATGCATCGAACCTGGACTGGTGATCTGTTTCATATATGATAATATACATGTTTCAATGCTATTCTCTCAGATCATCCCACTTTCGCCTTCTCCCACAGAGTCCAAAAGACTGTTCTATACATCTGTGTCTCTTTTGCTGTCTCGCATATAGGGTTATTGTTACCATCTTTCTAAATTCCGTATATATATGTCTGTATACTGTATTGGTGTTTTTCTTTCTGGCTTACTTCACTCTGTATAATAGGATCCAGTATGAAACTTTTTCTATTTGCTTATATCCTAATCAACCCTTTAACCCAAGAAAAAGTTGCATCAAAGACAGATTGACTTCTGGTCATTCCAGTTAACAATAAATTAAATAATATAGACAAAACACATTAGCTAAATAATGCTTCCTTTTCCATTCAGCTTCACAAACGTTTATTGTACAGTTACCACGGATCTTCTTGAGATTAGAAGATCCATGACCTTTGTCCCTTGTGTGTGTTAGTAGCTCAGTCGTGACCGACTCTTTGCGACCCATGGACTGTATCTTGCCAGGCTTCTCTGTCCATGGAATTCTTCAGGCAAGAATACTGGTGTGGGTCGCCATTCCCTTCTCCAGGGGATCTTCCCAATCCAGAGATCGAGCCTGGGTCTTCCACATTGTTTACTGTTCTAAGCCACCAGGGAAGCCCTTGCCCATTAAAGGCTACCAGTCTATTTGAAAAGCTAGCATATGTGCAAATCACTGCAGAACAAAGCAGATTATACAGTGTGTGTGAAAGGAAAGCAAACTAAATACTAAGAGAGTACATGAGAGGTCGAGGATAATTCTTTGTGAACCAGTACTCCTTGGAAGGAAAGTTATGACCAACCTAGACAGCATATTAAAAAGCAGAGACATTACTTTGCCGACAAAGGTCCATCTACTCAAGGCTATGGTTTTTCCAGTGGTCATGTATGGATGTGAGAGTTGGACTATAAAGAAAGCTGAGCACCGAAGAATTGATGCTTTTGAACTGTGGTGTTGGAGAAGACTCTTGAGAGGCCCTTGTACTGCAAGGAGATCCAACCAGTCCATTCTAAAGGAGATCAGACCTGGGATTTCTTTGGAAGGACTGCTGCTGAAGCTGAAACTCCAATACTTTGGCCACCTCATGTGGAGAGCTGACTCACTGGAAAAGACCCTGATGCTGGGAAAGATTGAGGGCAGGAGGAGAAGGGGATGCCAGAAGATGAGATGGTTGGATGGCATCATCGACTCGATGGGCATGGGTCTGGGTAAACTCCAGGAGTTGGTGATGGACAGGGAAGCCTGGCTTGCTGCAGTTCATGGGGTTGCAAAGAGTTCGACACGACTAAGCAACTGAACTGAACTGCTTGGTAGAAATATACTGTGAGTCAAATATGTAATTAACAATTTTCTAGCAGCCACATTGAAAAGTAAAAAGAAATATATGCAGTTAATTGTTAATAATTCACTTTTTAAATTCAGTATATCCAAAATGTCATTTCAACATACAGCTCTGTTATATTCTGCTTTCTGTATTAAATCTTTACATTACTTTTTACAAAATTTTCGAAGTACACTGTGTGTTATACACTTCCAGCACATCTTAGTTCCGACCAGCCACATTGCAAGTGCTCAGTGGCTGCATATGTGTAGGAACTGCTATACTAGACAATGCAGTTTTTTTGCAGTGTAGGGGGAGCTTCATGCAAGAGAGTGCCTAGAAGGATAAACAACACTTAACTAGACAGGTGTTGGGGAAATATATTCCACAGTGAGAGAAAAGTTTAAACAAAGATGAAATACGAGTTTGTAAAAAATACTGGGTGAAGCTCTTACTATATTTGGTGACCATTGCTCATATTAACTCATGGAATCTTCACAACAGCCCGTTGTGGTAATTACTATTATTATATAGTAATCACTATATAATTTATAAAGTACAAATTTGTATATGAGGAAACAGGCACCTGTGGTCTAGTAGCTACCAAGTAGCATGGTAATGCTTACATGTATCTATTTGTCTGTCTCCAAAGATATGGTGTCTCGAACCCAGGATCTGGATCTGGGGGTATGTGAGGTTAAATGACAAAGGGAAGTTAAAATTGCTCCTCAGCTGACTTTAAAGTAGGGAGAGTACCCTAGATTTGGCAGGTGGGCCCAGTGAATCATCAGTTCAGTTCAGTTCATTCTCTCAGTCTTGTGCGACTCTTTGTGAACCCATGAATCCCAGCACTCCAGGCCTCCCTGTCCATCACCAACTCTCGGAGTTCACGCAAACTCATGTCCATTGAGTGGGTGATGCCATCCAGCCATCTCATCCTCTGTCATCCCCTTCTCCTCCTGCCCCCAATCCCTCCCAGAATCAGAGTCTTTTCCAATGAGTCAACTCTTCGCATGAGGTGGCCAAAGTACTGGAGTTTCAGCTTTAGCATCATTCCTTCCAAAGAAATCCCAGGGCTGATCTCCTTCAGAATGGACTGGTTGGATCTCCTTACAGTCCAAGGGATTCTCAAGAGTCTTCTCCAACACCACAGTTCANCTTTCTTTGGGATTGGAATGAAAACTCAGCTTTTCCAGTCCTGTGGCCACTGCTGCGTTTTCCAAATTTGCTGGCATATTGAGTGCAGCACTTTCACAGCATCTTTCAGGATTTGAAAGAGCTCAACTGGAATTCCATCACCTCCACTAGCTTTGTTCGTAGTGATGCTTTCTAAGGCCCACTTGACTTCACATTCCAGGATGTCTGGCTCCAGGTGAGTGATCACACCATCGTGATTATCTGGGTCGTGAAGCTCTTTTTTGTACAGTTCTTCTGTGTATTCTTGCCACCTCTACTTAATATCTTCTGCTTCTGTTAGGTCCATACCATTTCTATCCTTTATTGAGCCCATCTTTGCATGAAATGTTCCCTTGGTGTCCCTAATTTTCTTGAAGAGATCTCTAGTCTTTCCCATTCTGTTGTTTTCCTCTATTTCTTTGCATTGATCGCTGAGGAAGGCTTTCTTATCTCTTCTTGCTATTCTTTGGAACTCTGCATTCAGATGCTTATATCTTCCTTTTCTCCTTTGATTTTCACTTCTCTTCTTTTCACAGCTGTTTGTAAAGCCTCCCCAGACAGCCATTTTGCTTTTTTGCATTTCTTTTCCATGGGGTGGTCTTGATCCCTGTCTCGTGTCCAGTGTCACGAACCTCCGTCCATCGTTCATCAGGCACTCTATCTATCGGATCTAGGCCCTTAAATCTATTTCTCACTTCCACTGTATAATCATAAGGGATTTGATTTAGGTCATACCTGTATGGTTAGTGGTTTTCCTAACTTTCTTCAATTTAAGTCTGAAGTTGGCAATAGTGAGTTCATGATCACAGTCAGCTCCCGGTCTTGTTTTTGCTGACTGTATAGAGCTTCTCCATCTTTGGCTGCAAAGAATATAATCAGTCTGATTTCGGTGTTGACCATCTGGTGATGTACATGTGTAGAGACCTCTTGTGTTGTTAGAAGAGGGTGTTTGCTATGACCAGTGCGTTCTCTTGGCAAAACTCTATTAGCCTTTGCCCTGCTTCATTCTGTATTCCAAGGCCAAATTTACCTGTTACCCAGGTGTTTCTTGACTTCCTACTTTTGCATTCCAGTCCCCTATAACGAAAAGGACATCTTTTTGGGGTGTTAGTTTTAAAAGGTCTTAGAGGTTTTCATAGAACCATTCAACTTCAGCTTCTTCAGCATTACTGGCTGGGGTATAGACTTGGATTACTGTGGTATTGAATGGTTTGCCTTGGAAACGAACAGAGATCATTTTGTTGTTTTTGAGATTGCAACCAAGTACTGCATTTTGGACTCTTTTGTTGACCGTGATGGCTACTCCATTTCTTCTGAGGGATTCCTGCCCACAGTAGTAGATATAATGGTCATCTAAGTTAAATTCACCCATTCCAGTCCATTTTAGTTCACTGATTCCTAGAATGTCAATGTTCACTCTTAACATCTCCTGTTTGACCACTTCCAATTTGTCTTGATTCATGGACTTAACATTCCAGGTTCCTAGCCAATATTGTTCTTTACAGCATCAGACCTTGCTTCTATCGCCAGTCACGTCTACAACTGGGTATTGTTTTTGCTTTGGCTCCATCCCTTCATTCTTTCTGGAGTTATTTCTCCACTGATCTCCAGTAGCATATTGGGCACCTACCGACCTGGGGAGTTCCTCTTTCAGTATCCTATCATTTTGCCTTTTCATATTGTTCATGGGGTTCTCAAGGCAAGAATACTGAAGTGGTTTGCCATTCCCTTCTCCAGTGGACCACATTCTGTCAGACCTCTCCACCATGACCTGCCCGTCTTGGGTTACCCCACGGTCATGGCTTAGTTTCACTGAGTTAGACAAGGCTGTGGTCCGTGTGATTAGATTGACTAGTTTTCTGTGATTATGGTTTTTGTGTCTGCCCTCTGATGCCTCTCGCAACACCTTTAAATGTGGACGAAGAGCAGAAGAGTCAGAGTGATGTGACGTGAGTGTTTGACCCACTCAGATAGGATTAGAAGATGGAGGAAGAGGCCAGGAGCCATGAAATGTAGACTGCCGCTAGCAACTGGAAAGGGCGAGGAACCGGGTTCTCTCCTCGAGCCTTCAGAAAGGAGCTCAGCCCTGTTGATACCTTGATTTCAGCCCAGTGAGGTCAGTGCTGGAATTCTGATCTACAGAACTGAGGCAATAAATGTATGTTGTTTTAAGCCGCTAAGTTTTTAGTAATTTGTTACATATTAATAGAAGAGTAATGTGCTATCATTTTGTGTGGGTACTGGGTAGTCATGCAAACTATTTTACTTCCTGTGGCTTGTAGCTTTAAAGAATTTTTTGTTAATTGGTGGCTGGTTACAGAATTAAGTCAAACCATTGCCTCTCTTCCTTGAATGCCCAGTTTCTTTTGCTTCCTTTTTCAAACTAGCTGACAGTTGTTTAGTACTCTTGACATCGACATAACTTTTACAAGTAGGAATGTAAAAACTAGCTGGCTTTTGACTGAAATATTCGTAGTTTGGAAGCACTTGATAAAATGATTACTGTCCTTTTAAGGCTGAGCAGTTCCTACTTGCTAAGTCAGGCAGTCATTGATGTGTAAGTTACCTTGTGGGTAAGGATCCTTGGCCGTCTTTTATGTAACTTTTAACTATCAACCCCCAGCCACAGAATTTACCTGTGGGTGATTAAATTGAGTAAGACAATTGATTGCTCACCCATACAGAATAAAATCCTATTTCTTCTACCTACTGGAAAACCGTGGGAACAGCCTGGTCTACAGGTTGATTGTCACATTCTGCCTCCTTTCCGCCTACTTATTGCTGCGGAGAGACACAGAACTTAGCCTCTCAACGCGTTCTGTCATTTTCTTGCAGCTGCTGAGGAAAGGGCGTCCTTAGGTTACTTCCAGGGCCCTGTGTACAGTGAAATATATGCCCCTGAAAGGAGAGGCGCTTCCCTCAGGCTTCTTGTTTGCTTGTTTCCTTCACTCTGTCTTCCCCTCTGTACTGACAAAGGGGATGTGCTTTTTTCAGTGCCGCCAGTATCCCATACGCTGCCTTTGCATAGTGCTGGTATTTCACAATGCTCTGCAGATACAGAGATGAAAAGGATTTTTTAAAAAAGAACAATTCCAGAGTTAATTACTGGCTAAAAGTTGGAAATAGTCATGGAATTCATTCATCCCCTGGGGCCGTGATGATGTGAAGTGTTTGTGGATGTCTTCCCTCTAACTTTAAAAGTAGAAAACTTTGACTTTTCCTGCTTGGTGCTGCCTTTGTCCCAGGAGCTTGGTGAGCGCCAGCCTTATCTTCCAGAATTCTCTTTGTGGCTTAGGGAATGTGTGTGATTCTCCAGCATTCCTTCTGAGAGGCTCTGGGCTGTGCTGACTGCTCCTGAGAGAGGACAAGTGCTTTTTGCCTGCTCGGCAATCCTTATCTTATGTCTAAACCTTATTATTTACACATAAGTAAGGAGATAGTGATGTTATTTTATAGAGAGAGTTTTAGTTTCACTTGCATACTCTTCTACTTGATTCGACATTTTTAAGCAACAAGTTATGCAAAAAGGTTAAATTAATTGATTTTACCAGAGTTTGAGTTGCAATGGGCTTCCCTGATATCTCAGTTGGTAAAGAATCCGCCTGCAATGCAGGAGACACTGGTTCAATTCCTGGGTCAGGGAGATCCGCTAGAGAAGGGATAGGCTACCCACTCCAGTATTCTTGGGCTTTCCTTGTGGCTCAGCTGGTAAAGAATCTGCCTGCAACGTGGGAGACCTGGGTTCGATCCCTGGGTTGGGAAGATCCCCTGGAGAAGGGAAAGGCTACCCACTCCAGTATTCTGGCCTGGAGAATTCTATGGACTGTATAGTCCATGAAGTTGCAAAGACCCCATTTGAGTTGCAAATGCATTGCTTATGTAAGGTAACATGTGGCCAGGAATATGGCGCACTTTCTCCTGTCTGGTCCCTTGTCCCTCTCTCTGGTTGCTCTGTGCTGATGGTCATGTTTTAAACATGTCATATATAGTGAGAGATGGCATAGGACCATGGTCTGAGTGTAGAATCTGGAGCCAAACAGCCTGTGTGTGAATCTTAGCATCTTAGCTTCCCGTTTTGTTTTTTTTTTTAAAAGCTATGGATCTTGTTAACCTTTCTTTGGCTCTGTTTCCTTATTCAGAACCAGGTATATAATAATAGAACTTTTTCATACAGTAGTAGTTGTGATGAAGTTAATACAAGTAATGGTTTAAAACAGTACATAGAATATAGGAAGTGTTCAGTAAGTGTTAGCTCTTTTTTTCATTCACTGCTTGTTTTCTTTCTTTCTTTCTTTCTTTTTTTTTAACCATTCTTAAGTTATTCTTATGTGGTATGCTGGTTTTCTCCTCATCTATCTTCTAAAATAGCCTGTATTTTCACAGTCTTACACCTTTATGAAGCTGTCCTACAGTTTTAAGTTGGGGTCCTAACCCTGGTTTACATTGAAGTAATCTGTAGATTTTAAGGGCTTCCTTGGTATCTCAGATGGTAAAGAACCTGCCTGCAGTGCAGGAGACCTGGTTTGTTTGATCCCTGGTTCAGAAAGATCACTTGGGAAAAGGGATTGTAGCTATTAGATACTGACGCCTGTGTCATTGGCCTGTGCTAGATCTAGCTTGTAGTAGAGGCTTGTGAGACTTGCTAATTAATTATATTCTCATGGAATTTTCTTTCTGGTTGTTAAAGCCTTGGTAGCTTAAAGTCAGCCATGGTGAGCATATTTACACTCTTTAAATTGGTTGCCACAGCATGCCTCTCAATGTACTAGGTATCTCAATGATTTGCTTATAAGCATCTCTGAATAGATGTTGAGCCTTTCCATGGGGTTATGTTAGTTTGCTGGGACTGATGTAACAAAGTACCACAAACTGGGTGGCTTAAAAAACAGGAATTTGTTTTACTTCTGGAGGCTAGAAATCTAACATCAGGGTTCCAGCAGGGTTGGTTTCCTCTAAGGGCTGTGAAGGAAGGCGTTCCCAGGCCTCTCCCCTTGGCTTGTAGGTGGCCAGCTTCTTCCTGTGTTTCTTTATATTGTCTGTCTTTTGTATGTGTCTCTGTGTCCAGGAGCTTCCCTGGTATCTCAGCAGTAAAGAATCCACCTGTCAATGCAGGAGATGCGGGTTTGATCCCTGGGTTGTGAAGATCCCCTGGAGAAGGAAATGGCAACCTGCTCCAGTATTCTTGCCTCTGTCATGGGGTCCTCCAGGCAAGAATACTGGAGTGGCTTGCCATGCCCTCCTCCAGAGGATCTTCTTTCCCCAAGCCAGGAGAACTCACATCTCTTGAGTCTCCTGCATTGGCAGGCAGATTCTTTACCACTTGCCTTGGGCTTCCCTGTGGCTCAACTGGTAAAGAAACCGCCTGCAATGTGGGAGACCTGGGTTTGATCCCTGGCTTGGGAAGCTCCTCTGGAGAAGGGAATGGCTACCTGCTCCAGTATTCTGGCCTGGAGAAGTCCATGGACTATATAGTCCATGGGGTCGCAAAGAGTAGGACACAGCTGAGCAACTTTCGCTTACTTCTACCACTGGGAAGCCCTGCAGAGTCAGACACGATTTACCAACTGAGCATGAACCCGAGCTGTGTCCAGATTTCCCCATTTTATAGGGACACCGGTCATACTGAACCGGGGCCCTCCTAATGACATCACTTCAACTTGATGACCTCTGTAAGCATTCTGTCTCCAAATAAGCTGACATTCTGAAGCACTGGGGTTAGGACTTCCACACTGGGCCTCTAGGAGGACACAGTTCAACCCATAACACTCAGCAAGGACCTCCTTTTCTCTTTTTTTCCCATTTATTCCTGTAGTGAAGATTTGTTGCATTGAAAAGGAATCATCAGTTAGTTATTCATTGTACTGTGAACTGCAGATTGTCAGTTTGTTGATTTTTTTTCATTTAGGTTTTCTTCTTAATTTATTTTTAATTGAAGGATAATTGCTTTACAATATTGTGTTGGTTTCTGCCGTACAACACGTGAATTAGCCATAAGTGTACATATGCTCCCTCCCTCTTGAACCTCCCTCCACATTTTTTTTTGAAGCAGCCTTTTCTGGGGATAATATCAGAGTTTGGTATTCGATGAGGAAAACATTAGTTTAGGAAGATTGCTTGTTTCAGGTTTTCTCATGCAGGCTTGAGCTTGTTAATGACCTCAAAAGACATGTGATATGAGTGAAATTGTCTTGATTTTGTGTCTGTCACTGAGAGAATGTTTTTAATCATGCATGAAAAAAATTTGAGATGACTTTCCACTAATCTGAGAATGTAATGCTTTTCTTCAGAATTCTATAAGATGATTGAGTTCTCAGAAAGTAGGGTTTTGTTTGCTTTTCTTAGAGGCATATAATATCAGATAATGATTTTGTGATTTTTGTGACTGCAAAAAAATGTCTTCCAGTCACAGGAAATGTAAATTAATTTGTAAAAATTTGCTTGGTATTAGGATGATTGTATGTATATAAAATAGTGGTTGACATTTAAACTGTGATCATCTCAAAGCATGTAAATATGGAATGTACTTTGTAAAATTAAATGTTTCTCTTCAAAAAGAAGTTCTTTGCACCATGGTTTTTGCTGAATAAATTCTAGAATTAGGATCTTATTCCAAAAATGTATTTGAAATACACATTTGCATAGGAATTTGTTGGTCTAAATGTTGAGTACAGTTGCTCAGCCATGTCTCACTTTTTGCGACCCCATGGACTGCAGCACACCAGGCTTCCCTGTCCATCACCAACTTCTGGAGCTTGCTCAAACTCATGTCCATCGCTTCGGTGATGCCATCCAACCATCTCATCCTCTGCCGTCCCCTCTCCTGTCTTCAGTCTTCCCCAGCATCAGGGTCTTTTCCAGTGAGTCAGTTGTTTGCATCAGGTGGCCGAAGTATTGGAGTTTCAGCTTCAGCATCAGTCCTTCCAATGAATATTCAGGACTGATTTCCTTTAGCATGGACTGGTTGGATCGCCTTACAGTCCAAGGGACTGTCAAGAGTCTTCTCCAACACCACAGTTCAAAAGCATCAATTCTTTGGCGCTCAGATTTCTTTATAGTCCAACTCTCTCATCCATACATGACTACTGGAAAAACCATAGCTTTGACTAGATGGACCTTTGTTGGCAAAGTAATGTTTCTGCTTTTTAATATGCTGTCTAGAGGCTGGTCATAGTTTTTCTTCCAAGGAGCAAGTCTCCATCTGCAGTAATTTTGGAGCCCAAGAATATAAAGTCTCTCACTAGTAGGATGGACTGATTGGATCTCCTTGCAGTCCAAGGGACCCTCAAGAGTCTTCTCTCAACACCACAGTTCAAAAGCATCAATTCTTCAGTACTCAGCTTTCTTTATAGTCCAACTTTCACATCCATACATGACCACTAGAAAAACCATAGCCTTGACAAGATGGACCTTTGTTGACAAAGTAATGTCTCTGCTTTTTACTATACTATCTAGGTTGGTCATAACTTTCCTTCCAAGGAGTAAGTGTCTTTTAATTTCATGACTGCAGTCACCATCTGCAGTGATTTTGCAGCCCAGAAAAATAAAGTCAGCCACTCTTTCCACTGTTTCTCCATCTATTTGCCATGAAGTGATGGGACCGGATGCCAAGATTTTAGTTTTCTGAATGTTGAGCTTTAAGCCACCTTTTTCACTCTCCTCTTTCACTTTTATCAAGAGGCTTTTTAGTTCCTCTTCACTTTCTGCCATAAGAGTGGTGTCATCTGCATATCTGAGGTTATTGATATTTCTCCCGGCAATCTTGATTCCNTCATCTGCATATCTGAGGTTATTGATATTTGTCCCGGCAATCTTGATTCCAGCTTGTGCTTCCTCCAGCCCAGCGTTTCTCATGATGTCATCTGCGTATAAGTTAAATAAGCAGGGTGATAATATACAGCCTTGTTGTACTCCTTTTCCTATTTGGAACCAGTCTGTTGTTCCATGTCCAGTTGTAACTGTTGCTTCCCGGCCTGCATACAGATTTCTCAAGAGGCAGGTCAGGTGGTCTGGTATTCCCATCTCTTTCAGAATTTTCCACAGTTTATTGTGATCCATACAGTCAAAGGCTTTGGCATAGCCACCTGGGAAGCCTGAAATCATTTAAATATACACATATATTCCACTCTTTTTCAGATTCTTTTTCCATATAGGTCATTACAGAGTGTTGAGTAGAGTTCTCTGTGCTGTACAGTAGGTCCTTATTAGTTATCTATTTTATATATAGTAGTGTGTATATCGGAGAAGGCAATGGCACCCCACTCCAGTACTGTTGCCTGGAAAATCCCATGGACAGAGAGCCTGGTAGGCTACAGTCCATGAGGTTGCGAAGAGTCGGACATGACTGAGCGACTTCACTTTGACTTTTCACTTCATGCATTAGAGAAGAAAATGGCAACCCACTCCAGGGTTCTTGCCTGAAGAATCCCAGGGACGAGGGAGCCTGGTGGGCTGCCGTCTACGGGGTCGCAGAGAGACGGACACGACTGAAGCGACTTAGCAGCAGCAGCAGCAGCAGCAGTGTGTATATATTGAGGTTATCAGTTTTAGAGTTTAGCAGCTTTTTTAAATTTTTCTAATGTTTAACTTTAAAATTAATCTGTATCTTTTGTTTTCTCATTTTTTAAATTAAAAATTTTTGATTTATTGGAATATAGTTGCTTTACAATGTTGTTAGTTTCTGCTGTACAATGAAGTGAATCAGCTACATGTATATACGTATATCCTCCTCCTTGGCTCTCCTTTCCACTCCCACTTCTCATCCCACCTCATAGGTCACCACAGAGCACCCAGCTAAGCTCCCTGTGCTGTAGAGCAGATTCCCACTGGCTATCTATTTTACACATGGTGGTGTGTATATATGTCAATCCCAGTGTCCCAATTCATCCCATCCCCTACCTGTCCTGGGTCTCTTCTCTATGTCTGCATCTCTATTCCTGCCTTGCAGATGGGTTCATCTGTACCATTGTTCTAGCCTCCACATACATGTGTTAATATACAATATTTATTTTTCTCTTTCTGGCTTACTTTACTCTGAAGACTGGTATTTAAGTGGCCCTTCGAGTGACTTCTTTTGTTTCTCCCTGTTTAATGAAAATGGTTTGTGTCTGTTTTGGAGAGGAGCAGTAGTTTTCTGAAATCCTACCTTGGCTTTTCCTCAGCTTCATCCCTGGAGTGAAAAAGGTGCTGTTAGAAACACGTCTTGGGAGCTACTGAGAATATTTCTCATTGCTGACGTGTTCTTTCCTTTGCGTCTGTCCTGCCCAATTCCATCTGTTTTTAAAGCTCTCTCTTTTCCCCTTGAGCACATGACTACTGCTATCTTTCATTCTTAAGTAGCAGTGAGAATATTAATAATAATAGCAATAGCTAACAGTAGGTATTAGGTACCTATTCTAAGGGCTTTATATTTATTGACTGAGTTAATCTTCACAAACCCTACGAGGGAGCTACTGTTCTTTTAATACAGATTTCCAGGAAACTGAGGCCTAAGGCTGTTAAGTCTAGGTTATTCCACTAGTAAGTGGCAGAACTGGGATTTGACCCAGACTTCCTGGTTCTGGAGCACAGGCTCGGAACCACTCCATTATACGGCTTCTCAGGAAAAAAGCACAGAGAAGCAACCATTCCCTTCCTTCACCTCTGCTGCTTCTGAATTTCAAAAGGAGTAATGTTTTATAGCACAGTTGGCATTATTTTGGTTAATATTCCATGAAACTTTCATTCCTTTGTAATGCATATTACGGTTTGTATTTCTCTCTCTGGCAATAAAGTTCTTGACAAAAAGCATGTGGGCTTTAAACAAAGTAACTTTATTTCTGAAGGTATTACTTTACAAACCTATTTCTGAAGGTATTACTTTACAAACCACAGTCCCATGGGTCCAGTAGAAAGCACAGGTCATCCTGGCATGTGGTTATTCTTCTGGGAAAGCTGCTTAAAGGAGGTGAGTCCTGGCTGGCTTGTTAAGTTAGAATGTGTGCACAGGCCTGCGGCTGTGGTATGTGGAGATGGGTGGTAAAAGATTCATGATTGGGATAGACTGAAAGATTAAGAAGGGATGGAGGTTCTAAAATACTGTTCCATGGGAGTTCATCCTTGGGGAAGATTTCCAGGGTCAGGGAAGAAGAGCTAGTTATGACTGTAGACAGAAATGACGCCTTCTGTAGGCCCCTGGACTTTCTGCCCCCTTTTCCTCTCCCTTCATCTTCCCCTTCCCACTGGCTCCCCAACTTTGAGCACTCTAATTCTCTTTATTTTCCTAACCTCTTTGCAGATAGAAGTGCTTTCCTTCAGGTTGGCAATTTCCAGACAGATTAGCAATTTTTTGATGGCCTGTTGCCTGTTGTTATTCCCCCCCCCCCCCCNCCCCCCCCCCCCCCCCCGTAAATACTACTGTAAAAGAAAAAGTAAAAACCAGAAGATTTTCTTGGAAAGACATGACTAGCTAGTGTAGACGTCTTCCCTTAAAGTAAGATCTCCTATCGAACTCCTTTGAACAGCAAGCACAGCTGCCAGCCTTGCTTACTCCCTGGACCTTAGGCCTTCTCTCTGCCTCAGGCCCCATGGGGTTTACACAGTGAGTGAGGAAATTCTCAGTCCTTCCCCTTGCTCCCCAGCTGGCCTGTCCTCTGGGGCCACGTCCTAGTGTTTGTTTACCTCAGCTCTTTCTAATCCTGCAGGGGCTTGGCCCTAAACCTGCTTTTACTTTCTAGCCCCCAGCAGTAACTTGGCAAGGGTCCTTCTCGCTCTGCATGGTGGGAAAGGGGGGTCGTCGTGGTCTCTAGAATCTCTGACTTATCCTCTGTCTCCCTCTCAGTTGGGGCTGAAGCAGCCTCACCACCTGAAATCAGACTGGGTTTTTCTCACTTCCATTTGTTGCCATCTTTAAGACGCTTTCTGTGAGATTGTGTCTACCTCCTTCTCTGGACAGTGAAAGACTCCTTTTTGACTTTTCTAAAACCCTATACTTTCTACTGAGTTCTTGCTGAATTTTTAAAAAGTAGAAAATGAGCATCTTGGTTCACATCAGTGAAAAGCTTGAAGGTAGGCTGGAATTATGCGTGGCTGGGCTTATGAGCTCTCCTTTGTCTCTCACTCTGGTGTTGGCCGACGGCTCGTGTTCCGCAAGGTGGCAGGATGGCAGCAGCCACTCCATCTCCTGAGCTCCTAGCCGTCCAGGTTCAAGTCCGGGGAGATGGACAGACGTCTTCCGAGAGCTCCTATGTAAATCCAGTTTCCTTTTTTTTTCTCTCTTCTTAATAAACAACTTAATTTTTAATAAGCAGTATATTCTAATGGTTCAGAAATTTAAAATTCTTAAAAGAATATGGGATGAAAAGCTTTTCTTCTGTCCTGTCCTTTTTATCTTTAAGTAGCTCTCTTTGTCTTGTCATAATGCTTTTTGTTCTGAATTTTACCTTGTCTGATAGCAAGATCTTGTCCGATGCTTTTAAAAAAAATTTGTATTAGCCTAATATATCCATCTGGGCAGTTTTCCCCATCTATCCATTTATACCCTTTCTGAATTATTTAAAATTTTGTTCCTATTGGTAGTGTAGAAAGTTTTTCTATCTTGTAATCCAGTCTGAGATTAATTTTCTTTAAATAGGTGAGTTTAACTCACATTTGTTGTCATGGCAGATATATGTGATATTAGCTTGCCTGTATTTAATTTTCTTTTTTAAATATCTTTCAAAGAATCTTCCACTGTGTGGTATGTTTTCCTTGCTGTTCTTCTGGGGTTATTCTGATATTTTTGTTCTAGTGGTTGTCTTTATAATTTGACATTATGCCCTCCGTCTTTTAAGAAAGTGATGATAGTTCCCTATTATAAGCAGTGATAAAATTAATGAATTTCATCCTAATATGGAAACATTGTAACTATGTTACATGGTCTGTTTTATTTAATCTC
The DNA here is from genome assembly GCA_006410935.1 of Redunca redunca. Taxonomy (NCBI): domain Eukaryota; kingdom Metazoa; phylum Chordata; class Mammalia; order Artiodactyla; family Bovidae; genus Redunca; species Redunca redunca. The sequence continues at coordinate 195,760 of SJYQ01005665.1, read as the reverse complement.
AACCTCTATTGCATTCTGTTTCCAGAGGGCAGAATTTAATCACTCGGCAAGCTTGGAACTCAGTCTCTATTGTTATTGTCAGTAAATACACTGTCAGAGGAGGCCTTGAGTTTTCCTAGAGTAGATTATCAGCCTTTAACAAGGCTTTTTTTTATATATATAAAAATGATAGTTTCCAAAGTCAGCATAGATCGTAAAATTGGTAAGCTGACATTTGGTCACAATTACATTATCAAAACTTTTGTAGGTAGTCTGTTACTCAACACCAGAAAATTACCAGTTTTATGTCCAAGTTGACTTTAAAAGTTTCTTGGTCTAAAGCTCCCCCTCTTTTTTAGCACGGACTCCGCGCTTGTTGAGAGTTTTATCACCACTTAACTTTTCACATACAGTATATTTGGCAACTGACAGGCATGTAATATACAAAAAGGAATTTTTAAAATTGGAAATCTTGAGACAGTCCAGCTTTGCTTACCCCATGTAATGACTGAGATTCCTCGCATGTTGATATTAGTCCTCCCATCCGGCCCAGAGGGGCGGTTGCCTCCCCAGGTCCCTGGAGGAACATAGCTTCTGCAGCCTCTTTTCCATTCAGAAGGCTTCAACCCCTGGTCACAAATAGCCTCTTAAGAGGGTGGGAAGATGTTTTTTTGTTTCTGTTTTTTTAAAATCATTTTTAAAGTTCCGTGTTAATTACTTGACTATAGTTGACTTCCTTATTGTTTTTTTTTTTTTTGGTGAATAGATACTGACTGCCCACCTCTAATAGAGCAGCTAAAACATGGACTCGCCTTTGGAGAAGATTTACATTTCCACTTTGTACTCTAGTCCTGTGATAGTCACCAATATTTTTCATATAGATGAGTGTTTGTGGTCTGCACATTGCCTGTGGATCACCCCCAAAACGCTGCTGAAAATACCCTCTCTCCCCCAGCTTCCTGCTGAATTCAGATTGAACACATTTGGGGTATAGCACCTGTGCTTTTAATGTTTGTTGCTGGTGTTTCCAACCCAGGTTTTTCCTGGGTGCAGGCTGCAGTTTGAAGAAACCAAGATCGACAGTTCTCTGTTGAATATAGAAATTTTACTAATATCCAGTTTGACAAAATTCTCTGGGTAGATATTACTCTTTATGTATACAGTGTTTCAGGAACGCTTTTGTTTTGAAGATACAGTGATTTGATTTTACCATAAAAAGAAAAAAATCTAGGAAACCACAGATTAGAGATTTCACATATAACTCCAACCAGTTTGTGAGGGAAAAAAACTGTAGGAGGGTATTTAACATACAGATTGCAAAATGTTGAATTTAACACTCTTGTAATGCTTCCATGGAAAGCCTCAAGGATAACTGACAAGTCATTTTTTATCAGATTTAATGGGTTTCTAAATTCTTTTCTGCTTCTTGAACAAAATGTTAATTAGAACAGTAATTGAGTTACCAGCTGCCTCGTGTGTTCACTGTAGGAACTTGTACAGAAACACTGTGGGACTCATGTAAGGTCACTCATTGTTCTTTGAGTGGCTAAATAACTTTGCAGCAGGCTTCTAAAAATTGAGGTATTAAGGGTGTCTATAGGAAGATAAAAATTGACAAGAGATTTGCAATAGTTAGTCTGATACTCTCTCCATTGGATTAAGGTGGAAAAATCCTCTTCAGCACCACAGATGGGGGAAAATCCTCCCTTTAAGATTTCTTTCTGAAGCAGCTGATGCCTGTCTAGTTTTATAGTAGAACAGAAAAAGCCTTTGGATCTAGGTATGCTGGCACAGACATTCTGGGGGGAAAAAAACTAAGAAATCAAGTTTATAACTTTATTTAAGCAATACAGAGCATCATTACAAGTATAATATATTCCAGGAATGCAGGGTTCATTCAGCATTGGAAAATATGAATAATATGAGGTTAAGTGAGACGAAACCATATGATAATTTTAACACCTGTAAAAAGAATATTAGGTAAGATTCAATAGTTGTTTATGACTAATTTTTTTCTTTCTGCAAAAACTGGGGAACTTACCAAACCTTCAGCTAACAAGTCATTTACTCCAAAACCCACAGCAAATATCATACTTAAGAGCTGAAACTTTGGAAGCATTCCCATTAGCTTCAGTAAGAAACTAAGGATGCCTGTTGGCATTACCATTGTTCAACGTAGCCCTGAAGGTCTTAGGTAGTAGTATAATGAGATAGGAAAAAGAAATGAAAAATAGAAAATTTCCTCTTGTGGGTGATATTAATATATACACAGACAATATAAGAAAAAAGTGTTTAGCATAGTTGCTACATATAAGAATTTGGATTCATATACACCAATGATAAGCTTTTAGTAAATATAATAGAAGAAAAGATTCCCTTCATAGTATTATTAATCTAAGAGTGAGTACAAACAAAGATACATATAATATGGAGAAAATAATGGAACAATATTGTTAGATATAAAAGACATGAATAAGTAGAGATCTTACGCCATCTTTAACAGTGGGATCTCTTAATTTGTTAAGATATCATTTCTCTCTAAATTAGTTCATTGCAATCCAGTCAAAAGCCCAATAAGATATTTGTGAAACTTGACAAAATGAACCTAAAATTTTAAAGAAAATCAAAAGTCCAGGAGTAATGAAGACAGTCTTGAAAAACAAGGTGGGGACTTGCCACAGATATTGATACCAAGCCATGGAAATTATAATAGTATGGCCCTGATACAGAGATAGACAAAAAGATCAGTAGAATACGATAGAAGCTAGAAACAGTGTCACACATATATAGAAATGTGGAGGCAGCCTTATAAATCAGTAGTAAAAGATGGAATGTTTTATAAATGGTGCTTGGTCATTAATTGATAATCATATGGAAAATAAAAGTGTATTTTCAACTTTACACCATCCCCCAAAATAAATTCAAATTAATTAAATTTGAATGAAAAATATTAAAAGTCTACTCAAATATAAGAAATAATTGAAAATATAAAAAGAAGCATGTCTAGCTTTATGTACAAATCTTGGAAATATAGTACTGAGTGCAAAAGCAAGTTGTAGAAGTGTATCACTTTCACTTTTCACTTTCATGCATTGGAGAAGGAAATGGCAACCCACTCCAGTGTTCTTGCCTGGAGAATCCCAGGGATGGGGGAGCCTGGTGGTCTGCCGTCTCTGGGGTCTCACAGAGTTGGAAACGACTGAAGTGACTTAGCATGTATAATAAAGTATTGCTTATATAAGATTTAAAATATGAATCAATACAATGTATTGTGTAAAGATGCTAAAATATGTTGTAAAATATAAAAACATACATGGTGGTTATATACACCAAGTTGATGGTAGCATTTACTTCTAAAGATGGTAGATTAATATGACTGAAGAGGAATGTGTGCAGGATACATCTGTATGTATAATTTTTTTAGATAAAAATATTCTAAAGTAATGTGGCAAAATATTAACATCAAGTGAATGTCCAATAGTAAAGAAATGGTTGTATAAATTATGGCTTTTACATACTATCAGATATTTTTTTAGCCATTAGAAAGAATGAGTTGTATGTAGGTCACTTTATATGGAGGGAATTCCAAGAGTTACTACTTAGCAGAGAAAACAAGATACAAGAAAGTTTGTATAAAGTCGCTCCATTTTTAGGAAACAATGTATGTGTGAGTATATATGTGTATGACATACTTCTGTATGACCATGTGATCATGAAAAAAATGAGAAGGGATTCTTCCTAGGCTGTTAACCGTGGCTTGGGAGTGAGGTGATCAGGAAAGGAGAAGCGGGAGGAGAAGGGGGAGTCAAGCAAAATAGGAGACGGATGAGACCGTGTACTGTCAGCAAGGATGGAGATCTGACGACTTTGTTCATGTACTCAGATGAGCACATATACATACATGCGTGCACATTTTCAAAGACGTGTAGAACCATTTAAGTAAAGAGTGGGAGTTGACCTAAGGAATTTACTGAATTTGACTGGGGAGGCTCTGGGAGAAGAAATGGACTTAGCACAGAGCCAACCAGGCAAGGATGCCTTTTCGAGGAAAGAAATACTCAGTGATGTGTTCTCTTGTTAGTGGGTTTAAACAAATGATGCAATTAAATTGATTGCTTTCCCGTTTTTCTCTTTCGTATTTATTAAAGTAACTGACAGAGCATGGTCCACTGGAGAAAGCAATGGCAAGCCACTTCAGTATTCTTGCCTTGAGAACCCCATGAACAGTATGAAAAGACAAAATGAGAGGATACCCAAAGAGGAACTCCCCAGGTCAGTAGGTGCCCAGTATGCTACTGGAGATCAGTGGAGAAATAACTCCAGAAAGAATGAAGGGATGGAGCCAAAGCAAAAACAATACCCAGTTGGGGATGTGACTGGTAATAGAAGCAAGATCCGATACTGTAAAGAGCGATATTGCATAGGAACCTGGAATGTCAGGTCCATGAATCAAGGCAAATTGGAGGTGGTCAAACAAGAGATGGCAAGGGTGAATGTCGACATTCTAGGAATCAGAGAACTAAAATGGACTGGAATGGGTGAATTTCACTCATATGACCATTATACCTACTACTGCGGCAGGAATCCCTCAGAAGAAATGGAGTAGCCATCATGGTCAACAAAAGATTCCGAAATGCAGTACTTGGATGCAGTCTCAAAAACGACAGAATGATCTCTGTTCGTCTTCAAGGCAAACCATTCAGTATCACAGTTATCCAAGTCTATGCCCCAACCAGTAACGCTGAAGAAGCTGAAGTTGAATGGTTTTATGAAGACCTACAAGACCTTTTAGAACTAACACCCCCAAAAGATGTCCTTTTCATTATAGGGGACTGGAATGCAAAAGTGGGAAGTCAAGAAACACCGGGAGTAACAGGAAAATTTGGCCTTGGAATGTGGGATGAAGCAGGGCAAAGACTAGTAGAGTTTTGCCAAGAAAATGCACTGGTCATAGCAAACACCCTCTTCCAACAACACGAGAGAAGACTCTACACATGGACATCACCAGATGGTCAACACCGAAATCAGATTGATTATATTCTATGCAGCCAAAGATGGAGAAGGTCTTTACAGTCAACAAAAACAAGACCAGGAGCTGACTGTGGCTCAGATCATGAACTCCTTATTGCCAAATTCCGACTTAAATTGGAGAAAGTTGGGAAAACCGCTAGACCATTCAGGTGTGACCTCAATCAAATCCCTTATGATTATACAGTGGAAGTGAGAAATAGATTTAAGGGCCTAGATCTGATAGATAGAGTGCCTGATGAACTTTGGAATGAGGTTCGTGACATTGTACAGGAGACAGGGATCAAGACCATCCCCATGAAAAAGAAATGCATAAAAGCAAAATGGCTGTCTGGGGAGGTCTTACAAATAGCTGTGAAGAGAAGAGAAGCGAAAAGCCAAGGAGAAAAGGAAAGATATAAGCATCTGAATGCAGAGTTCCAAAGAATAGCAAGAAGAGATAAGAAAGCCTTCTTCAGCGATCAATGCAAAGAAATAGAGGAAAACAACAGAATGGGAAACACTAGACATCTCTTTAAGAAAGTTAGAGATACCAAGGGAACACTTCATGCAAAGGTGGGCTCGATAAAGGACAGAAATGGTATGGACCTAACAGAAGCAGAAGATATTAAGAAGAGGTGGCAAGAATACACAGAACTGTACAAAAAAGATCTTCATGACCCAAAAATCATGATGATGTGATCCCTAATCTAGAGCCAGACATCTTGGAAAGTGAAGTCAAGTGGGCCTTAGAAAGCATCACTATGAACAAAGCTAGTGGAGGTGATGGAATTCCAGTTGAGCTATTTCAAATCCTGAAAGATGATGCTGTGAAAGTGCTGTACTCAATCTGCCAGCAAATTTGGAAAACTCAGCAGTGGCCACAGGACTGGAAAAGCTCAGTTTTCATTCCAATCCCAAAGAAAGGCAATGCCAAAGAATGCTCAAACTACCGCACAATTGCACTCATCTCACATNCTATGGTTTTTCCTGTGGTCATGTATGGTTGTGAGAGTTGGACTGTGAAGAAGGCTGAGTGCCGAAGAATTGATGCTTTTGAACTGTGGTGTTGGAGAAGACTCCTGAGAGTCCCTTGGACTGCAAGGAGATCCAGCCAGTCCATTCTGAAGGAGATCAACCCTGGGAATTCTTTGGAAGGAATGATGCTAAAGCTGAAACTCTAGTACTTTGGCCACCTCATGAGAAGAGTTGACTCATTGGAAAAGACTCTGATGCTGGGAGGGATTGGGGGCAGGAAGAGAAGGGGACAACCGAGGATGAGATGGCTGGATGGCATCACGGACTCAATGGACGTGAGTCTGAGTGAACTCCAGGAGATGGTGATGGACAGGGAGGCCTGGTGTGCTGTGATTCATGGGGTCGCAAAGAGTCGGACATGACTGAGTGACTGAACTGAACTGAACTGACCGTAATTTTAATAAGTTCTTGATAATAGTATGTTTAGAGTGCTCATTATGTGGAGGTGATATAAAATACCGGTAGTTAAAGTAAATGTATTTTATGAAATGTAGACTTTTGACAGGGAAACCTTAGATCTTTTTGTTTGTTTTTTTTTTCATCTTGGGGAAGAATAATGAATGAGCAATTATTTTGGTCAGGTCAGGGCCTGAATACAGATAGTTCAAGATTATATATAATTATTTTTTAAATTTTCGTTTCTTTGTCTTTCAGTGTGCGGGATGACAGAATTCGAGTAGAAAGGATGAAAAATGTGTATTTTGAATACAGCCATGCTTTCCAAGAGGTTACAGAATTTTATGCAAAAGATGTAGTCGACATTAAAGGTAAATATTTTATACATGTTAGCCATATGTCCGCAACTGTAACTGAGTTGAGATTTGGATAAAGGTGCAAATTTGACTTAAAGGCTAGTGAAAGCTAGGTAGTTATTGATAAACAACTGGAAGAAGCAGAGGAAAGCGTTCACTGTTCTTATACTTATCAGAGGCATAACTGCAGTTGCCTTTTGTAGTTATGACCATTTTAGTAATGTGATATTTTTGATATATTCATGGAGTGTAACAAGTTAATTACTGAGTCATCTTCCTTCTTCCTTCCCTCAAAAGGTGGCCATGATTTTCCTTGCAGTTTTATAAAATGTGTGAATAAATTTACTAAGGAAGGCTAGCACTTCTAAAAATTAATGCCCGGAATTAAAATATCAGAACATTATTGACAGGGTCTTAGTAGGTTGAATCCATCATTTGTCTGATTCATGTTTCCTCAGCCAAGTATCTGTTTGATTTGGTCTGCACCCCTCATTCTTACCAGTCCAGCTTCTGTTAAGATCCGTTTTTATCCTGTTGCAAAGCTTTCGCCCTTGGACGAACCTCCCCAGCTCCCTCTTAGGCGTCAGTGTCTTATTGGCATTTTCCCCCCATTCTTTTTAATCTCCGTGTGTCTTGGCCAGTGCCAGGGAATCATCAAATTATGCTCAACTAAAGACAAGACTAAGTCATGAAACTATCATAAGCCACTCTTGGCATCCAATTCACCTAGAATCACATAGGACAGAAAATCCAGTTTGCTGGCACAGCACCGTTTCTTTTAGCGGGAGGAGTCCTCTCCATGTTTGCAGCAGTCCACAGAGCCACTGGGCGCTGAACTTCCCGGCATCCTCTAGTGACAACTCAGCTGCAAAGAAAGCAGGTGGATGCAGGAGCTGCCCTACAGGAAACCTCAGCTCTTGCTGGAATGTCTCCAAAGGACATACCAAGTTCAAAGAGTCAGTGTACTGAAGGAAGGCCAGAAGTCTAGAATCAGGTCTGGATGCAATTTCCTGATTTCAGGTCATTTCCACCATATGCAATGCTACCTCATAACACATTGGCATTTCATCTTTATCAGGTTTCCTGGGGAACAGATCTGGGCAGTCAAAAGATGAAATTCTCAGTAGAAGAGAAAAGACTTAATTCTTCATTTATACCTTGTTTTTTACAAAAAGTTATGTTGAAAGTAATATATTTTATATTACAGATTTGTAGAGAGTATTTTATAATTTTTTTCTAAAGGTATTAAATACCTACTGCAAAAAAAAAAAAAAAGATCAAACATAGTTGTGTAGAAGGAAAAAGGTAAAAGTCCCTCCTTTCAAATTCTTAAGAATTTTTTGATGTACAAGTCTGCACATGAACATGCATAATTCCTTATTTTTATTAAATATGACTTTGATTTATTATTTCAACTAATTTTTATTGAATGCCTATTGAAAGCATTGTTTATACTTTAAGAAATTAGACAAAAATTCCTGCCCTTCTGGAGTTTTTTAGTCTAGTGGGAGGAGATGTACAATAAAAAAGTGTTTGAAGGTGATGAGTTCTTTAGAGAAGGGCAAGGAAGGTCTTCGCTGGTAGCTCAGTGGTAAAGGACCCACCTGCCAGTGCAGGTCCTACGAGTTTGATCCCTGGTCTGGGAAGATCCCACATGCCGCAGAGCAACTAAGCCCCTGCACCACAGCTGCTGAGCCTGTGCTCTAGAATCCAGGAGCCGCAACTTCTAAGCCCATTTTGCTTCAACCCTGGAGCTCGTACTCAGCAATAAGAGAAGCCATTGCAGTGGAGAAGCCTGTGCATCACGAGTAGCCCCTGCTTGCAGCAACTAGAGAAAGAGCCCACGCAGCAGCAAAGACCCAGCACAGCCAAAAATAAATAAACAAACAAACAGATTTTAAAGAGAAGAAAGACAGGATAGAGGTGAATTTTTAAATGTAGTTGTGAAGGAAGACCACAGTGAGAAAATGGCAATTGAATGAAGATGGAACAAAGATTAGAGGGGTTAAGGGGGAAAACCACATGGATGAGCAAAGAAGCAGTTTTTCAGGCAGAAACAACACTAAGTACAGCATATCTAAGTGCCTGGTGTGTTTAAAGAATGTCAGGGAGCCTGGGTACCGGTACAGAGCAACTAAGGAAGAGACTATTAGGAGGTAAGCTCAGAGATAAAAGGAGATGGAGAGCAGGTTTTTTAGGGACTTTTAGATCCTTATGAACTTGAGCTACACATCTCTCAGTGAGTTGAGAGATGTTGCAGGATTTGAAAGCAAAGTAATCTAATGATATGATGTATGTTTTAAAAAGGATTCCTCTGCCTGTTCTGTTAAGAATACCCTGTAGTGCACAGGGATAAAGGTGGGAGACCAGATGGAAAGCTAATGGGAGAGTCCTTCCCAGTAGTAGGTGCATACCAGTCTAGAGGTACTGAAGTTCATTTATCTATTAATAATACCTTATTGATGTTCAATTAGGTTTTCTGTAATTTTCTACTGCTGTGAAAGATTTTTCAACTCACTTCCTTGTATACACGTCTTTAACAAGCATTTTGGAGTACTTCTGGGTCAAAGCAGATGAGCATTTTACACTTTGAAAATACTTGCTCCCTTGCTTTTGAAAGAAGGTTCATCCACCATGAGAAAATTGCCTTTTTTTCTTACTCTTAAGTATTTATAATCTTCTGTATTTTTTCAAAGGGTAAGTTTAGGAGTTAAGTGTCTAAATAATTATTTCAATAATTATAAACAAAATTTTATTTCACTTAATGTTTATTTTAAAATATGATGAATAATAATTTTAATGAAGGTATATATTCTGTTTTTTAGATTCTCAAAGTTTTTCTGACATCATTAACTTGGAGAAGCCTGTGATTTGCTCTTTGGCCGCCATAATAAGATACCTCAAAGAGTTTAACTTGGAAAAGGTGCTTTCCAAACCCAAGTAAGTGATTTCTGAAAATTTTTAAGAAGGGTGGGATTATGTTAAAAAAAAACATTTGGTAAGTACTATACTCAGTTACCTGCTCTCGATGGAATACTGTATTCTGGGGCAAGAGTGACCTGTGTGGTATTGTTGCTGAGGAGTATTAAAAATGTTAGTTGACATAAAAAATTAATAGAAGGCTTAAGAATTGGTCAGTTTGTATTCATGATTGCCATTGAATATATTTTAGTGTTGAGTACAGAACTGTGCTTTACATTAAAGCACAGTTAATTGACAAGTAGTATTAAGAAGGGGTATTTAAGAGCGTTCATAAAACTTCATCACCTTTCTTATTCTTAATTTAAGTCCTTATTTCACAGACCATAAAGTTGAAGATAAAGAGGACAGCCACTAATGTAGACAGCTTTTTAAAAGAGTGATTAACTTTGTAGAGTTGAGAGATTTAAAAGCTGGCAATTGACCTTCTAAGAAAGTGCTAGCTTAAAAGCTAGTGGGAAAAAAAGGGTAACAGAGTAATTTTCTTGCCTTTCCATATTCTACCTTTACTGGCCTCTTACCTTTGGCTCTGTGAAGAATTATCCTGTGTCATATTGATCCTGGGTAAGTAAGCTGCTTCCTCTTCTGCAGAGAGGGAGTGGACAGATAGGAGCTGTCTCAGTAAAATATCATTAGGTACCAAGATTGGGAAGTCCTTGTCTTTGTCTGTTTTAACCCCACCCCTAAAGCAATGCACTTCTGAGACTTCTACCCAGTGTCCCAAGTATTCTGAGGTATTTCTATGTTCATTTGGAGAAGGCAATGGCAACCCACTCCAGTACTCTTCCCTGGAAAATCCCATGGACAGAGGAGCCTGGGGTAGGCTGCAGTCCATGGGGTCGTGAAGAGTTGGACACGACTGAGTGACTTCACTTTCACTTTTCATGCATTGGAAAAGGAAATGGCAACCCACTCCAGCGTTCTTGCCTGGAGAATCCCAGGGACAGCAGAGCCTGGTGGGCTGCCGTCCATGGGGTCGCACAGAGTTGGACACGACTGAAATGACTTAGTAGCAGCAGCAGCCATTCTCATTAGTCAGAGAACAAACTATACTAAGCCATATGTGAACCTTGGTCCTTGTTCATCCTACTGTTTCTTGTGATCGCATGTGATGTCCTCCACAATTTAAGGATCAGGGCTTGGCCAAAGACTTGAGTGCACCCTTCTGCATCTCTCTGTGTGCATCTCTGGCATTCTGTCTTACAGCTTCAACTTTCCTTGGTCTCTCCAAGAAGCTAGTCCTAGTGTTTATCTCTTTTTGTTTTTCTTCTCTCAGGCACCACAGTTCTGTGCTGCCTGATGTTCAACTGCCTGAAAAACAATTTAAAATATACACACAAACACACAAATATAATCATATGTGTATGTGTATATATGTGTGTGTGTGCATATGTAATATAATGTGTCCAGTTTTCTAATTGTGGCTAAAGAGCAATGTTTATGCATTTAATCTTTTTATGAATAAAAGCAGGTGAGGTTCTATGATTAAATATCACACAAAAACAACAGAAGAGGGAGATGTATAAAGTAGCAGCAGCTTTCCTAAACAGTGTCTATGTCCTGAAACTTACGGAAAACAAATTTTCACTTAAAAATTAGCAATGGGAAAAGAACCAAATTGAAAATCCCATATAAAATTATAATAGAAAAGAATGGAGAACAGCATAATATCCTTATAGAAAATAAATGCATACCAGAAAGACATGCTCACAGATGAAATAAAAACTGTAACCTACTACTTCAAAATGAGCTAAACGATGTTAAGGAAATGATGCTAAATGTGAAAGAACAAAGGAGAATAGATAAGAAATAGGAAGACTTTGAAATGAGATGATAAGATTTAAGAATGAACTATATGTACAGAAAAGATCAATTTAGGAATAAAGAATAAACTAGAAGGAACACAAAAGAATATAAATATAACACTGATATTAAAAACAGATTAACATGGCAAGCCAGATGAGACATTTATCCTTAGAAAACCCTACTTCAGGCTTGACTCTTGACTGGCATCTGGGACTTGGGTTTGGGGCTGATCTCCAGAATTCTCTGGTAAGAATGACTCCCTGTGCCTAAACCATTTCTGTAGGTAGTATGGTTTATATTGGACAACTACTTACTTTCTGAGAGCTGTAATTTTGGTAATGGCTCAGGAGCAGGTGCCTTTGTAAAAACAGCCCCCCAAAGAAAAATCCTGGGTGCTGAGTCTCTAATGAGCTTCTCTGGTAAACATTTCACACATATTGCCACAACTCACTCTGGGGTAGTTAAATGCATCCTGTGTATTTCTGCCAGGGAGGGCTCTTGGAAGCTTGCCCTTGGTTTCCTGCAGGCTTTGCCTTGTGTACCTTTTTGCTTTTCTGATTTTTCTTTGTATCCTTTCACTGCAATGAATCATAGCTTATGACTGTTTGCTGAGTACTGTGTATTCTCCTACTGAATCCTTGGGGATCTGTTAGTCATCTTTCTTATTATTTTCTTCTCTAATATGCTTACTGGCAGCATTTAAGAATGCAAAGATATTCAATTGCAAATAAATTAGAAGTGAATTTACAATAAAACTGAATTTTTGCAATATGATATAATTTCTAAGTTAATAATCAAAAGTTAGACAAATAGTGAATGTATGAACTCTGAAAACTATATAGAGAATTATTTTATACTATGGATTTCATATGTAAGATGGTGCATATGGTAGAGTTTTTTTTTTTTCTGTTTTCATTTTCAAGTAATATTAACAGTATTTAAATAGAATCTTTAACTCCAGGAGTTGGTGATGGACAGGGAGGCCTGGTGTGCTGCGATTCATGGGGTCGCAAAGAGTCGGACACGACTGAGCGACTGAACTGAACTGAACTGAAGGGATTGATCTTTCACATAAGGTCTGCACCTTTGCTGCCTTTGTCTGAATCAGAAAGATTGGTTTTCATTTTTTTTAAAAGTTAAAATAAGAGTGATGTGGAATCCTGTGGTGTCACCCTGCTTATTTAACTTATATGCAGAGTACATCATGAGAAACGCTGGGCTGGAAGAAACACAAGCTGGAATCAAGATTGCCGGGAGAAATATCAATAACCTCAGATATGCAGATGACACTACCCTTATGGCAGAAAGTGAAGAGGAGCTAAAAAGTCTCTTGATGAAAGTGAAAGAGGAGAGTGAAAAAGTTGGCTTAAAGCTCAACATTCAGAAAACGAAGATCATGGCATCTGATCCCATCACTTCATGGCAAATAGATGGGGAAACAGTGGAAACAGTGTCAGACTTTATTTTTTGGGCTCCAGAATCACTGCAGATGGTGATTGCAACCATGAAATTAAAAGACGCTTACTCCTTGGAAGAAAAGTTATGACCAACCTAGATAGTATATTCAAAAGCAGAGATATTACTTTGCTGACTAAGGTCCATCTAGTCAAGGCTATGGTTTTTCCTGTGGTCATGTATGGATGTGAGAGTTGGACTGTGAAGAAAGCTGAGTGCCGAAGAATTGATGCTTTTGAACTGTGGTGTTGGAGAATACTCTTGAGAGTCCCTTGGACTGCAAGGAGATCCATCCAGTCCATTCTGAAGGAGATCAACCCTGGGATTTCTTTGGAAGGAATGATGCTAAAGCTGAAACTCCAGTACTTTGGCCACCTCATGTGAAGAGTTGACTCATTGAAAAAGACTCTGATGCTGGGAGAGATTGGGGGCAGGAGGAGAAGGGGACAACTGAGGATGAGATAGCTGGATGACATCACAGACTCGATGGACATGAGTCTGAGTGAACCCCGGGAGATGGTGATGGACAGGGAGGCCTGGTGTGCTGCGATTCATGGGGTCGCAAAGAGTCGGACATGACTGAGCGACTGAACTGAACTGAAACTTCTTTGGCAATTTTTAGCAGGAATGTTTTTCTCCCATTATAAAACTTGAGGGAGAGAAACAGCATCCTGTGTATTATTGTTGTCTGAAGTATTAATGAAGTATTTTCCCATGTTACTTGGAAGATTTCTGTTGAAGTTCACACAGTGTGAATGCTAGCCAGGCCTTGTTTATAAGGTTTATTTCAAAGCATATCAAATTTGGTTTCTTCCAAAAGGATAAATAATTTAGAGTTGCTTAATCAGTGATCATTCCTGTCAAATTCCTAGGGAATGTTGGCAGATAACAACCCTGAGTTCAAAAATATATATACAATTCCTATTGAAAATAGGCACCAACAGAGGAAATTTCTTTTGTATTTGTAAGGAAGAGTCGCAACTCCAGAGTACTTTATCATCCAAACATGGTAAACCTGAAAGCAGACTTAGTTCTCTTAGTTGTTTGGTAATTATTGTGCCATAGGACTCGGTTTAACTTAATATTCCTGGTGGTCTATCTCTTTTATTAAGATCAGTGCAGATGTCAGTGCTGCCGGATTGTGGGTTCTTGATGCCAGCTAAGCATCTTTCAGTGTCTGAGAATGATTAACACTTTATTGACGGGGGCATTTTTGTCGAAACTCATGCCCGTGGCATTAATACATCTCTGGTCAATAATATGTTAAGGTACTCAAGTGTTCATTAATCACCCCTAGGACGTAGTTTAAACCTGTCGAGAGAGGGGGAAGTAAATGACTTTATTTAAACCTATGAGACCTGGTTGGATACCAACTCAGAGGCCAGGCTAGCAGGACTTCCAACTATTTTTCACCATGAAGGAGTATGGACATCTGTCAGTTGTATAGCAAATCACTGCCCAATTGTTTCTTCCTAAAAATAATGTTTTACATTTTATTGTTGTCTCTGGATGTTTCACATATATCTCTGGACATTATGACTCAAAGGAAAACAAAGAAACCCAAACTGGCCTCCCCATCAAAAGATGACAGACCTTTGCTGAGCATCTGCTTTCTGCTAGGCTCTGCAGGTGCTGCAAAATGTGTAAGGCATAAATAACCCATGCCTCCAAGGAGCTTAGCTCTATTAATAAGGATCACCGAAGAACATAAATTTCCATAATGCAAGGCAGATTAACAGTTACAAGGAGAGACTGGCCGCCCATATCTGCTGTCAGTGTTGGAGTTGCTTCCCTCTGAAAATCTTTTAACAAGTCATCTTTTGGAAGCTAGGTAAACCTGTCACAGGTATATTACACTGCCAAAGGACAATGTTCAGTCGCTAGGTAGTGTTCCTAATATGCAGCAAGTTATTTCTGTTTCAGGGCTCTGGGTCTTAGTTGTGGGAGTCATCTAGAAGTCAAGGCATCTTTCAGTGAACACTGGCTCCTTGGCCATGATTCTAGGCTCTAGATTCCTAGATGAAGGCTTTCTTCCATCACTGGCTTGGGAAACTGGATTTTATTTCTATCTATTAGGGCCATGATGAGTGGGATTGGTTTTATGATGCAAACATTCATGCTTTCCCTCCAAATAGCTTAGTGATCTGCTGTTATTTTCCTTGCTTTGAAAAATGAGCCATCAAGTCTATTAAGTGCTGTGGATAGAAATGTCAAAGGACTGACTTATAAAGGAAATTAATTATTGAATTAGTAATGCATTGATTAACATATTTTTTAACATGAAAGACTAACAAGGATGCAGTTTGAATTGTGCATGCGTTTAGTAATCACATTGAACTCAATACTCAAGCTTATTTGAAATTTACTGAACTTTTAATCTAGTTTGGGGTACTTAGAGGGGCATAAGGAAAATGTGAATTCTTTGAACTTGAAGAAATAATTTCTACTTTTTCAGTTTAGACTCTACTAAAACATTAGCCACATGAATGCGTGGTCTTGACTATAGAATAAATAACATTTGCATGTATCAGAATGTTGATTAAAAGTTTTTAAAGTGTTTATCAAGATGATCTCATGCCAAAGAACTGGGAGGACATTTTAAAGCACCTTGGCATATTTTTCTAGCAAATTGCATAGCTTTTCCTGAAGAGACCCCCACTTGCTTTTCTGATACTAAAAGACTATGCTTGATTCTATTACTGGAAATTAAGAAACTAAAAAGCTGTGAGTACCATTACTTCCCTTCCGTGTTTTAGCTTTTGGTGTGAGAACGGCTGTCCTTTCACATCAGTTTACCTGAAGGCACCGGCACTGGTGGAAGACAATCTTTTAATAAATATTCTTCTGGCTTTTTTTGGTTTGATTCCGTATCAGAGGGCTAAAACTTTTGTTGTAATGTTACTGGGATATTTCTAACAGCTGAATTTGTTTTTCTGTTTCTTTATGCACTTGCCTCATGGCTTTTATTTCATTCCTTTACAGGAATTTTAAACAGTTGTCAGGTGAAATGGAATTTATGACAATTAATGGAACAACATTAAGGAACCTGGAGATCCTTCAGAATCAGGTCAGGCAAACATAAGGGCTATTTGATTCAAAATGGTTTTGAAAAGAAATTTGGGATGAAGCAGCAGTCTGTTCTTAGCAGTGCAGGTGAAACAGTGTTGTCTTTAGCTGGCTGGTCTGCCTCACGTCTCTTGGTAATTGTATTGCTCACTTTTTGGAAAATCAAATACATGAAATACTTATTTGGGGATTACATTGGGAGCTTTAGAGCATGCTTTTTAATGATTGAAGCAACATGACCGTCCTGATAATTTCTATATTAAATATTTCTTTGGAGAGGTATCATCTTCAGAAATTAATATACAGTAGATTTTTTTTTGATTTGCTTGGTTATGTTTTTCTACATATGTTTGTTTTCTACATAACTTTTTGTTAAAATGTCCATAGCCTTACTTAATTATCCAGTGTATAAAACAAGTTTCTCTGATACTCCATTTAACTGTAAGATACATAATATTTCATTTCACAAACTTTCATCATTGCTTACTTGTCCTTTATTGATGAATGTGAAGGACAATGAAGATATTAAAATTATTGCTTTCATTCATAAATTATCACGTGAAAGAGTGAGCTACTATATTGTAAAAATAATGTTATTATAACATAAAGTCACAAAAATAAGGTAGTTCCGAGTCATTTGAGTCAGTAGTGAAAGAGCTGAACCATCTGCTGTGAATCACTGCTATTGCTGTGAATTAAATATTGAATTCAGGCTCCTGACTCTTGGATTTATATATTACTGTCTGATTTCTCTCATTCAGGTTTCTCCCTCTGCCAGGCTGTGCTTATGTACTGAAGTCAGCCTTCCTGTTATGCATGAGCATTTTTATCATATCGTTTTGTTATTTGGAATTTGAGCATCTTTCCTGCAAGTCTTTCTCTTCAATGCTATATACATCCCCAAGATAGGAAACAAGTGGTAGGAGTAGAGCCCACAGTCAGAGCCTCCAGATGCAGCCCCAGCATTCCAAGATTTCCTTACTTCTTCCACATCCTTCCTGTTCAGGTCCTATCACAGTGGCGTCAGTTCCAAAATCAAAGTCCCAAGGCAAAAATCATCCATCATCAAAATACCCTTTAAAAATCCCTTTGTTTATTAGGACTCGGGCCTTTGTAGAAGCGGAAGCTGAGAATTAACATCTTCTGCTTGTCTTTGCACTTCAGCTTTCTCCTCCTTTAACATGGATCAGTGGAAAAGGGTCATGAGGAGAGGTCTAACCAGCAGAGAGAGAACAAGGTGTAACAGGCCTCTGGTCTCCCCCACCTGTCCCTCTCCTGTCTGAATGTGCTTCTCCAATGCTCCATGCTCTTCCTGGGACCCTTCACTGTGGTCCCAGCAGTTGGGCTTTTGTCTCAGGATGGGATGGTGCAGTCACCTATGTGCATTCCCCTCGGCTCTGCGTGCCCAGCTCGTCCTCAGGGAACCTTCCATGACCGCTGTTGTTCCCATGTGTGCTCTGCTTTAAACTCCTGAGGTCTGGAGAGGTTGTAGCACTCCTTTGATAGTTGACTTCTGCCAGATGACATCGTGTCCTCATTGGGAGTCTTTCCTCCCACACTTGGATATAAGTGCCCTGAGGGAGGGACCATGTCTTAATATACCTTTGCCAGTCATTCTGCTGAGCACACGGGAGGTGTTCTTTAAGTACCTGTTTGTTGATATAAAGGAAAAGGAAAAAGCAAAAAAAAAAAAAAAATTCAGATGAAAATTGTAACTCTGTGTTCCAAATAAAACAAACCTATTAATAGATATTTTATATTACAGTGAAACCTTGGTTAAAATTAAATACAATCTCTAGTTAATTGTAAATTTTTTCAATGGTTTAACCTTAAAATAGCAAAGCATAGATAAATTTTTGCTAAGGATTTAATAAAACAGGCTAAAATCAAACCCTCCAGGGTACAGTTCTAGAGTGCAGTACACGTTCACTTCTTTCCTTAAGAGAGAGGGTGTTGTCATGAGATTATCTGTCTTCAGAATGGCAACTCTTAGGTAGTGGGAGATACTGAATTGCCAAAGGAACATAAAATTATTTTCACTGTGCTTTCCTAAGGCAGGAAAGGATGCAGGTGTATTTTTAAGGTGTTTAGGACAGATGTTTTAAAAGAGACTTCTCTGTAATTTGTTAGTTAAAAACTACACATAAACTGTATCTTTCTTATGTAAAATGTCGATACTTTGTGTGTGTTTATGTGGATGTGTGTATGTGTGCGTGTGTGAAGTTGCTTCAGTTGTGTCCGACTCTTTGCAACCCTGTGGATCTTAGCCCACCAGCCTCCTCTGTCCATGGGATTCTCCAGGCAAGAATACGGGAGTAGGTTGCCATACCCTCCTCCAGAGGATCTTCCTGACCCAGGGATTGAACCTGTGTCTTTTATATCTCCTACATTGGCAGGCAGGTTCTTTACCACTAGCGCCACCTGGGAAACAGAATGTGTGTATATATGTGTGTGTATGTATATATATACATACACACACATTCATTCATCTAATGTATGAACTCCTGTTTTGAGCATAAAAGCTAAGCATGTGCAACATTATAATTGGGGTATATGGAATAATTAGGGCACGTGAACAACTGGCAATTTTGGTCCAAATACAGTCATTGAGTTAATAAAACATGCTTTCTGGTCTTTTTTAGACTGATATGAAAACCAAAGGAAGTTTATTTTGGGTTTTAGACCATACTAAAACTTCATTTGGGAGACGCAAGTTAAAGAAGTGGGTGACCCAGCCACTCCTTAAATTAAGGTAAAAGGAATTCTTTTTTGTGTTTCGTCTGAAATTATGTAAAATTATGAAATTAAAGGTACATCAGCCTCCTTAAAACCAAGGTCACAATGGTTTATAAGAACACCATTTTCATTTGGGGAAGATGTCACTTTGTAGCTGGTGATAGACTGTCTAATATCATGAGGATTTTTTTCCTTGTTCCCAAGAATGAGTCTTTGCAGTTGAAAGACATGGGCTCTACCTGGGGAGAGTGAGGTAATCAGTTGGTTTGGGTCATCAGTAGCATAGGGTGTAGGGAGAGAGGGGCTGGGAAATTGGGGCACTGCCTTTTGTTGAGGGCTTTGCAGGCTGGGCTGAGGAGCTAGTAGCCAGAGGAGGTTAACCCAGTGGCTCTGCACACGGGAGTGATGGGTCAGAGCTGGTGGGTGTAGGGGGATGGAGAAAGGAGTGACGGGTAGGGACAAGTTAGCAAGTTCACGGAGAGGGCCTGTGAACCTGAGCTAGAGAAGGGGCAGTAGGAATCTGAAAGAGGGCTTAGGTGTGGGATGTTTAAGAGAGTAGAACGAGTAAACGAGGAGAGCTTTCAGGAAAGGTAGGTGAGTCTAGTGCCTAAGCATAGTGGTCTCTGAGCTTGCCTGCACATTGAAGTCATCTGGGAGGCTTCGAAATACTTACACCTGTATCCTGCCCCCACATATTGTGACTTAGTGTGGCCTAGGAGTTGGAATTTTTAAGAGCTCCCTAGATGACTCTGACATGCAGATAGATTTGGGAGCTGTGACCTGTGCCTCTCACTTAGTAGGAGTCCCTGGAATGTTGACTGAATGACAAATGCTGTTATCTACTCTGCTTTTGCTCTGACCCAGTATTTAATATTCAAATCATCTTCTGAGGTAGATCCTTGAGATGAGTAGAGATTCAGAGAGTTTCAATAACTTGCTCAATGTTTCACAACTGGGTAGAGCCTAAAGGTAAGATCAGCACTGACTCCATCCTGAACAGCTTCCCAGCTGGACTGAGCAGAGAAGGGGTGGTGCTGGTGCCATATGAGTGGGCTCTGTCAGCTGAGTCAGTCTCACTAAGGCCATAGCCCATCAGCCCCGGCACACCGCGTTCCCACCTTTGCAGTAGTACAGTACCTTCTCACAGGGCTGCTGTAAGGAACAGAATGAGACAGTAATCCTAACTGCCATTTTTAAGCTCTTTATCATATAGCAAGCACTGTGCTAGGGGCTTTATGTGCATCGTCTCTTTTAAACTGCACAACAGCCTCACTCATGGCTGCATTTTATGCTGGCTTAGTAAATAGCCATCTTTGGCAAAGGATAGCAGATGTCACTGTTGGTCATAGGCTTTAAAATACTGTTTTGATGATGATAATTACTAAATCACTTCACGTTTTAGTGGGTTATTACAATTTCTTTTCTTGACCATAAAGACGTTCAGGTAGTGAAAACTGACTAGGTAGAAATGAAATTCTGAAAATGAAAGTCTCTGCTTTGGACCGGCATTTGTATGAGATAAAGATGCTTCATGGAACAAGAGCAGGCAGTCTGTGGACAGCAGTGTAAGAAGCATTGCCTTCTGGCTGAGCAGCCACACTGTACTTACTTTTTTTTTTTTTTGATTGGTTGAAATATTCAGCAGAAACAGACTTAGTAGCAGGCTTTTTCCTGTAAATGAAAATTTTTATTTCTGTTGTTAAACTTGTTTTGTATAAAGAGGATTAATTTGAGATGAATTCAGTAGACCATATTGTATGTTCCTTGTGGGTTGATCCTATTCTTTCTGGGATCCTCCCTTTCCAGAAAGGCTGAGGGAAAGCAGTCCATGCATTGAGCTCCAGTGCTTTCTAGTACGAACATTAGACCATCCTAAAGCGTATATAGCTGAAAACAAGCACACTTTTGTACTTTTTATGTCATAGTTTTAAAACTCTAAGCTGTCTAATCAATTAAAACTGACTTCAGAAGAATTCCAGTTAAATCTTAGTTGCACTTGCAACCTATTCCAAATACCTAGAGAAAATGTTTAGCTGATTAGTCAGTTGTTCAGCTGAATAGTTGTTGTTGTTTTAATGCTAACATTAGGTGCCATGGTGATCATGTCAGTTTATCCAGGCTAATATTCTGTCTCTGACCTTGGCAACCAAAGGTTAGTTTAGGGCTTAGTTTTCTTCTATCGTGAGATCATAGAAAAATTATTGGTGACAAGGGAATTCAGCACGATGTAAGGTGGGTTTCCCTAAGTTTTTTAAGAGCCCATTAAATCCCTTTATATTTTTATAAATATATATATTTTATATTTTTACTCTATTTTAATGCCCAGTGCAATCACAATTCATAAATTCAGGACCAGGTGTTTCAAGTTTCAGAGGATTTTCCACTCCCACTACTTTTTATTCTGCAAAATGACTTCTTTGGTGCAGGATTTTCTAGTGACTTTCTAGAAAGTATAAATGGCTTTGACCCTATTCTTATTGACTGATTCAAAGAATTCACTTGGATTATTGAAATCAGATTTTACTCTATTGAAACCACATTGGCTCGTATAAATAGGTTATGCTTCTTATGTGTTATGACTTATGCTTTTTATCAGTTCTCTGATTTAGGCAGGAAGCTTCTTCAGTGTAAGTCTCTGGTTTCTTATAAGTGAATGTTATAAGTGAATGTCATGTTGGTAAGCCATTGTTCCTAAGACCTTCTAAAATTAAACAGATTATATTGAATTCATTTTTTCAAGGTCCAGTCTTTGAATTTTTTCTGTTTCTTTTAGTTGATAAGTTGTGTCAGTCTTATATATATATACCATATGTACCTTATTGGTTTTGTCCACAAATCCCAAAATGCAAATTCTGCTTGTAAATACAGTAATGATTGGGCAGATAGGAGCAGGGGAAAGAAAACTTTGAGAAGTGTGGCCTGAGTCTCTAAAATGATATTTTAGGCAAAAGATTAGTTTCCAAGGCAGATCTGGTCATCATAGAAGTAGTATTAAAGATTCAGTAAAAACTTACTCTGTATTTTGAAATATTAACAAGTTCTGAGCTTTCTCCATGAGTACTTGTTTTTCTGTTATTGTTTAGTCCCTAAGTTGTGTCTGACTCTTTTGCAACCCCATGGACTGTAACCCACCAGGCTCCTCTCTCCGTGGGATTTTTCAGACAAGAGTACTAGAGTGGGTTGCCATTTTCTTCTCCAAGGTATCTTCTTGACCCAGTGTTCAAACCTGCATCTCCTGCTTGGCAGGTGGATTCTTTACCACTGAGCCACCAGGGAAGCCCACCTCTTTTTTGTTCCTGCACCTTATCTGATGTTGTTACCTGTTATCTGTTCTCTTCTGGAGCATCTTCTCACTTTCAGCGCTACTTAGGGTCTTGCCTGTGGCCGTGGCACCTCCTGTAACTTCATGTGCTTATGGCTTTGTCACCATCCTCTCCTCCCAGTTCCAGATCCACGCATCTGCTAGCACATTTCTGCCTCAGGAAACGTTCCACATGAATTGCAAAAGAAATCGGAAATAAGATCATTTCCTTCAGCGAGAGAGTGATCTCTTGGAAATGGAGCTCTCATGTGTGTGTGTGTGTGTGTGTGTGTGTGTGTGTGTGAGAGAGAGAGTGCATGCCCATACAGGTATGCGTACACACTTATAGAACAGCAGATTATTGACCACAAAGGGAACCTGAGAAATCAGTTTCTCCACTCTTAGTGGAGGAATTATTTTGACCAATGATGAAAATAGTCTCTCTGTAAGAAGTAGTATTATATCATCTTGCCTTTTTGTAAAATCACTTTTTATGAAAGACACTCAGATGAAAGCCTTTTTGTAAAGACTTTGTTTATCAAGAAGGCTAAGTATCTCCACCCGTCTGGTCTTGCCCTTCTCTGTTTCTATCTGCACTACCCAAAGATGATTTAAAAAAAATGTGTATCTGATTATGTTTTGCTTTCCACTATTTACAGTTCTCACAACACACTGAGGTGTAATTTATTTCTAGACCTTTGTACAGTCTGTTCCCTTTTTCTAAAATGGAAACTACTCATTTTTGTTTCCCTCCTAATTTCCTGGCTGCTTCTTCAGTTTCCTTTGCTCTCTGTTCATCTCTGTATTTCTTTTTAATTTGTTTTTTAAATATATTTTCTCTTATTTTTTTGATATGGACCATTTCCAAAGTCTTTATTAAACTTGTTGCAGTATTGTTTCTGTTTTGTGTTTTGGCCCCTTTTGGCTGTGAGGCATGTGGGATTCCAGCTCCCTGACCAGGGATCGAACCCATACCCCCTGCATTGGAAGTCGAAGTCTTAACTACTGGACTGCCAGGGAAGTCCCTTTCTCTGTGTCTTTAAATGTTGGAGTTCCTGAGGCCTGAATCTTAGGAGCTCAGTTTTCTTCCTTCCCTTATCCTTCCGTCCCCTCCTCTCTCCAATGAACTTACCTAAACCAATGATGCTAAATATCAAAATGTCAGTGATTCTCAAATCTATGTCTTTTGTCCTTACCCTCCTCTATTCTCCAGGCTTATATATTCAGCTTAGACTCCTAACCACATAGGTGTATCACAAGCATCTCAAACTTAACATATTTAACCCTATTCCTCCTTCTGGTTTCCCTGTTCTAGGAACCAGCTCCTCTACCTCGTGAGATTCTTGGGCCAGAAACCTGGGAGTTACTCTGGACATTTCCCTTTTGACAACCACATCTAATCTAAGTCCTTTTGTTTTTATCTCTAAAATATATCCATAGTCTGTATGTGTCTTGCCATCTTGACCACCATTAGTCAGTTCAGTTTAGTCGCTCAGTCGTGTCCGACTCTTTGCGACCCCATGAATCGCAGCATGCCAGGCCTCCCTGTTCATCACCAACTCCTGGAGTTCACCTAAACTCACGTCCATCGAGTTGCTGATGCTATCCAGCCATCTCATCCTCTGTCGTCCCCTTCTCCTCCTGCCCCCAATCCCTCCCAGCATCAGAGTCTTTTCCAATGAGTCAGCTCTCTGCATGAGGTGGCCAAAGTATTGGAGTTTCAGCTTTAGCATCGTTCCTTCCAAAGAAGTCCCAGGACTGATCTCCCTTAGAATGGACTGGTTGGATCTCCTTTGCAGTCCAAGGGACTTTCAAGAGTCTTCTCCAACACCACAGTTCAAAAGCATCAATTCTTCGGAGCTCAGCTTTCTTTACAGTGCAACTCTCACATCCATTCATGACCACTGGAAAAACCATAGCCTTGACTAGATGGACATTAGTTGGCAAAGTAATGTCTCTGCTCTTCAATATGCTATCTAGTTTGGTCATTAATTTCCTTCCAAGAAGTAAGTGTCTTTTAATTTCATGGCTGCAGTCACCATCTGCAGTGATTTTGGAGCCCAGAAAAATAAAGTCTGACACTGTTTCCACTGTTTCCCCATCTATTTGCCATGAAGTGATGGGATCAGATGCCATGATCTTTGTTTTCTGAATGTTGAGCTTTAAGCCAACTTTTTCACTCTCCTCTTTCACTTTCATCAAGAGGCTTTTTAGCTCCTCTTCACTTTCTGCCATAAGGGTGGTGTCATTTGCGTATCTGAGGCTATTGATATTTCTCCCGGCAATCTTGATTCCAGCTTGTGCTTCTTCCAGCCCAGCATTTCTCATGATGTACTCTGCATAGAAGTTAAATAAGTAGGGTGACAATATACAGCCTTGATGTACTCCTTTTCCTATTTGGCAGAGAGTATTTGTCTTTCTCTGTCTTACTTATTTCACAAAGCATAATACTTTCTAGGTCCATCCACATTCTTGCAAATTGCAGAATTTCATTCTTCTTTATGGCTGAGTAATATTCCATTGTGTATACATCACATATTCTTTATCTGTTCATCTGTCAGTGGACACTTAGGTTACTTCCATAAGTTGGTTTTTCAAAATAGTGATCATGTGATCATTGGGGTACATGTATCTTTTCAGATTAGTGTTTTTGTTTTCTTTAAATGTATATCCAGCAGGAGAATTACTGTGTCATATGGTATTCTATTATTAGTTTTTTGAGAAGCCTCCATACTGTTTTCCATATTGGCTGCAAAAATTTACAGTCTCACCAATAGTGTACTGTCGTTCAGTCACTCAGTCCTGTCTGACTCTTTGTGATTCCCATGGACTGCAGCTTGCCAGATTTCCCTGTCCTTCACTGTCTCCCGGAGTTTGCTGAAACTCATGTGCATTGAGTTTGTGATGCCATCCAACCATTTCATCCTCTTTTGTCCCCTTCTTCTCCTGCCTTCAATCTTTCCCAACCCCAGGGTCTTTTCCAGCGAGTCAGCTCTTTCCCTCTGGTGACCATAGTATTGGAGCTTTAGAATCAGTCCTTCCAATGAATATTTAGAGTTGATTTCCTTTAGGTTTGAGTGATTTTATTTCCTTACTGTCCAAGGGACTCTGAAGGGTCTTCTCTAGCACCACAGTTCGAAAGCCTGAATTCTTCAGCACTTAGCCTTCTTTATGGTCCAACTCTCACATCCCTACATAACTACTGGAAAAACCATAGTTTTGACTATATGGACCTTTGTCAGCAAAATGATGTATCTGCTTTTTTAAAACGCTGTCTAGGTGTCATGGCTTTTCTTCCAAGGAGCAAGCATCTTTTAATTTCATGGCTGCAGTCACAGTCCTCAGGGATTTTGGAGTCCAAGAAAATAAAGTCTGTCACTTTCCGTTTTTTCCCCTATCTATTTGCAGTGAAGTGATGGGACCTGATGCCATGATACTCAGTTTTTGAATGTTGAGTTTCAGTCTTTTTCACTGTCCTCTTTCCCCTTTATCAAGAGGCCCTTTAGTTTCCCCTTTGCTTTCTGCCATTAGGGTAGAGTCATCTGCATGTCTGAGGTTATTGATATTTCTCCCAGCAGTCTTGATTCCCGCTTGAGCTTCATCCAGGGTGGCATTTCACATGATGCAGTAGGGTTCCATTTTCTCCTCTCCAACATTTATTTGTTGACTTTTTGATGATAGTCATTTTGACTGTTGTGAGGTTATAATTTTAATATGGTTTGATTCACGTTTCTTTGATAATTAGCAGTGTTGAGTATCTTTTCATATGCCTGTTGGCTATCTGTGTATCTCCTTTGGAAAAATGTCCATTCAGATCTTCTACCCATTTTTAAAATTGTTTTATATTGAATTATATGAGCTATTTATGTATTTTGGATATTAACTCCTTATTGGTCATGTCAGTTGCAAATAACCTCACAATCAGTAGGTTGTATTTTTGTTTTATTGACAGTTTCCTTGACTGTGCAAAAGCTTTCAAGTTTAATCAGACCTTATTTGTTTAGTTTTGCTTTTTTTTCTTTTGTATTGGGCTGCTGCAAGTCGCTTCAGTTGTGTCCGACTCTGTGCGACCCCATAGATGGCAGCCCAACAGGCTCCCCCATACCCAGGATTCTCCAGGCAAGAATACTGGAGTGGATTGCCATTTTCTCTTGGGAGACAGATTCAAAAACATATTGCTATGAGTTATGTTGAAGAATGTTCCGGCTATGTTTTCTTCTAGGAATTTTATGGTTTCAGGTCTTACATTTAGATCTTTGAACCCATTTTGAGTTTCTTTTTTCTATGTTTCAAGGGCGTGTTCTGATTTTATTGATGTACGTATCACATCTAGTTTTTCCAGCATCACTTATTGAGGAGACTGTCTTTTCTTGCCTCCTTTGTCATAGATTAATTGACCAAAAGTGCATGGGTTTATTTCTGGACTGTCTACTCTGTTCCATTGACCTATACATCTGTTTCTGTACTAGGACCATACTGTTTTGATTACTGTAGCTTTGTAGTATTATTATTAAGTGGATATTTATTATTCATTGAAGGAGTAATTAAAAGAGTAACTCATTCAAGATCTAACTCAGATCCTGCCTCTGAGAAGTCCTTCTCCCTCAATCCCCACTCCATCCTTGTAGAAAGGTATCTTCCCTCAATTTTGTTCTGCTTCTTACTCCTCCACCCCTGACACACACGCAGAATGCACAATGGGGCTAATAGTGCTTTTAATATAATAGGTGATCAAGAAATTATGAACAAATGAATCCATTTAAAAATCTTAGGGTTCTAAGTAGGCTTTGAAAGTAAAAGCACTTCTGTGTAAGGGAAGTTTATTTTTCTCAGAAAAACTCCTTGATTTAAAAGACCCTTAGAAGCAATTGTTTCTTTTCATATGATTCCTTGTTTTAGTGCCACAGAATTGGTTCTGAGAAATTATTTCTTCCCTTCTAGTGGAATAGTTGCTTGGTCTGATGTGAAAAGGTGATATTTAACCATGGAAGAAATGGTGTTGCAACATCTTGCATTCTTGTCAAACCCCTCATAGGATTAGAAGTTACTCAGAGAAAGTCATATGACTTAGAAAGGAATCCAGGCTTGGTGACAAGAATCAGGCATAGCTAGTTTTAAGTATCATGTAAAAAAATCTAACTTACAACTCTAAACTCATCTGAGTCAGACTTTATTTGCTTACAAATATTTAGGGTCATTATGATTTTCGTGTATGGTTTTTTAAAGTCCATACCAGTAGAATCTGAAGTACATAATGGGTTTGTTAGTTTATTATGGGTGCTGAAACAAAGTACCACAGACTAGGTGGCTTAAACAGCATGAATTTGTCTCATAGTTCTGGAGGCTAGAAGTCCAAGATCAAAGCATCTGTGCATCTATGAAGGAGAATCTATTCAGTGTCTCTGTCCTAACTTCTGGTGGTTTGTTATCAATCTTTGGTGTTTACTTGGCTTATAGACGTGTCTTTTTTTTATTTTTTTATTTTTTTTAGGGATAGTGCCTTTTGTTTTTTTCCTGTGCGTGTTTTAAATTTTATTTATTCTTGGCTGTGCGGAGTCTTCATTGCTCCACACAGGCTCTCTCTAGCTGTGGCGAGCTGGGGCTGCTTTCTAGCTGGGGTGCACACACTTCTCGTTGCTGTGGCTTCTCTTTTGCAGAGCATGGGCTGTAGGGCATGCAGGCTTCAGTAGTTGCAGTTCACAGGCTCTAGAGCATGTACTCAGTTGTGGTGGTGCACGGGCTTGGTTGCTCCACAGCATCTGGAATCTTCCCAGACCAGGGATGGAACCCATGTCCCCTGCATCAGCAGGCGTTGTCTTACCCATTGCACCACCAGGAAGTCCAGTGTGTCATGCTTACCTCTGCCTTTATGTTTGTGTGATATTTTCCCTGTGTGCTTCTCTCTTCAAATGGCATTCTTTTAGTAAGAATATAGTCACATTGGATTAGGACTGTTCCATTATGACCTCATCTTAACCAATTGCATCTACAATAACCTTACTTCCAACTCAGGTCACATTCTGAGGCACTGGGGGTTAGGTCTTCAACACATACTTTTGGAGGGGACATAGTTTCATCCATAACAGATAGGCTCAGTTATTTCATACTTTTCCTTTTCTTGGCACAGACAGATCAAATGTTGTCATCTCTTGAATGGAAACAAGTGTTTTGATTATCATTTAAACGTGTTACACATTTTTATTCAACATCTGAAGTGAGATGGTAGAGAACACTGAATTTGTAAATTGCAAATATTCTGTAATTTTATGCCTGTAGTACAGGACTCTGCAAAATCTTTCATCTTCCTTACCTTCGAAAAACATTCTGGATTGTATCTGTCCAGGTGTAGGTATTTACGCAAAATGTTTAGATTGATTTTATAGATGAAAAGGAAACTTTATATTTTTCAAGAAAGAAAGGAAAATATTTTGCTAGGAAGGAAAAGATGTCCAGATCTAAGAGTTGAGGAAAGAAGAGTAGCCAAGGTGGGAGGAGGGAAGTGCTGAGGCTTGAGAGCTGAGTTCTGGTCTGTTCCTCTCTGTACCAGTGTCTATGTGGGGGAAGTAGGAGATGAAAACTCAAAACGATCAAGTGCATAGAACGAAGATGGCAGAGGTTATTGCTTCTGTTTTACAGATGAGAAAAAGTGACATTCAGGTTCGTTATCCAAGATCATCCAGCAAAGCACGTAGGCGCATGTCTGAAAGCACAGTTTTGGGGTAAATGAGACACTAGAGCTTGAGTTCAGATTTGCTCACTCATTTCTGTCACTTGGGACAAGTTATGAACTTTTGAATACTTCAGTTTCTTTACTTGTAAAATGGGAATTGCACCACCTACCTTGTAGTGATGTTATGGGGACCAAATGAGATGGTCTGTGTAAAGGGTTAGTGTGGTTCCTGGCATCAGTCACACAGTCAAGGAGGTGGCTGTGGACTTTATAATACCCCCAAATTGGAAGCAACCTGGCTATTAGGAGGGGAGTGCTAAAATAGTTACCTGGTCATACATTAGAATACGGTATATCAGTTAAAGTGAATGACTCAAGTCTACATCTTTCAACGTGGATAAATCTCATAAAAGTAATGTTTATGACATAAGACACAATAACCCATTTATCTAAATTTTGTAACACACAGTAATACCGTGTGTTGTTTTGGGTTTCAGACATAAGTAGCAGAAATATAAGAACAGTAAGTAGAAAGAATGTTTAATAACATCAGGAAAATGGTTACTTCTGGGAGAGAGGAAAGGGAAAGAAAAATGGGTGGGGGGGAGTGTTTTCTGTGTGTTTGCAGTGTTTTATTTTTAGAAAGTAATAATATAGAGAAAATATACATATACACATATACATATATCATTTTAAGTCACTTCAGTCATGTCTGACCCTGTGCGACCCCACAGACGGCAGCCCACCAGGCTCCCCCATCCCTGGAATTCTCCAAGCAAGAACACTGGAGTGAGTTGCCATTTCCTTTTCCAATGCATGAAAGTGAAAAGTGAGAGTGAAGTCACTCAGTCGTGTCCAACTCTTAGCGACCCCATGGACTGCAGCCTACCAGGCTCCTCCATCCATGGGATTCTCCAGGCAAGAGTACTGGAGTGGGGTGCTATGCTACCACGCTTCACCACCATCCTGATCAGGTGACCATAGTGAAGTCGCTCAGTAGTGTCCGACTCTTTGCGACCCCATGGACTATAGCCTGCTAGGCTCCTCCCTCCATGGGATTCTCCAGGCAAGAGTACTGGAGTGGGTTGCCATTTCCTTCTCCAGGGGATCTTCCCGACCCAGGGATCTAACCCAGGTCTCCCACATTCCAGGCTGATGCTTTAACCTCTGAGCCACCAGGAAAGCCCACAGTGAGATGCAAACTCAAGCCCATCTGTCTGGAAAGCCCATGTTAGACTCCAGAGCATTTATTTTTCACCTCATCTTGTTTTAGAAAGATGGGAAGTCAGTCCTGACTTGGGAGATGACCTGGCTGGGGGCTTCCAGTGGTGAAAGGAAGGAGGCTCTGTGCCCATGTTGTCAGTTGTCCAGTATATGTCCCCATCAGTTCTCTGGAATCTGGTACTTCATGGGCTGAGTCTTTTGCCTATAGCTATAGTCAGGATTTTAGAGAATGTGCAAGGGCTACTGGTGAGTAGGTGGAGTCTCTGTGTGAGTCTTTCTTAGAATCATACAACCATAAGCTGTTGAGCATTGTCATTGTATGTGGTCAGGCTTGGATCACAACCTTTCTCTTATTTAATGCTTTAAGTTGACCCAGTCCTGGGGATTTAGGAAGCTCAGCTTTCTGTTCTGATTGACCAAGTGCCCATTAACACTTAGTAGTATAAGACAGGTTTTTAAAATTTTGTATGATTTAATCTCAATGACAAGACAGTGTTCCTGTTCTCAAGGAGCTTCTAATCTAATTTGACCAAGGCATAATCTTCTAGTGAGGAGGAGCTGAAAGTGAAGGAAACTTTAACACCTAAAATAAATGCTTGTTCTTCACTGTCTAGCTCAATAATGCAGTTAGAACAAATGAAGAATGCTTTTATAATTCAATTCAATTTTTAGAAAGCTGCTTAAGAGAATTAAGCATGCGAAGTTTATTCTTGGAATTTAAATCACATATTTAAGAAAATTGAAGCTTGTTGCTATTAGGAAGTAGGTCCGGGACTAGATTTCTGTGTAATTTTCTAGAGCATTAAGTATATTTTACTGCTAGTTAATTCTCTTGAATAATTTTTAAAATTTATTTATTTTTAATGGAAGATAATTGCTTTATGATATTGTGTTGGTTTCTGCCATACATTAACATGAATCAGCCATAGATATACGTGTCCCCTCCCTCTTGAACCTTCTCTTGAGTAATTAAATGACTTTTATTTTGGTAAACCCTTATGTTTGGGGTAAGAGTGTTTGTATCTCTAATTCATATGCATATATGCATGCTAAGTCGCTTCAGTTGTGTCTGACTCTTTGTGACCACATAGACTGTAGCCCATCAGGCTCCTCTGTCCCTGGGATTCTCCAGGCAAGAATACTGAAGTGGGTTGTCATTTCCTCCTCCAGGGGATCTTCCCCACCCAGGGATCGAACCTTAGGTCTCCTGCACTGGCAGGCAGGTTCTTTACCGGTAGCACCAAATAGCCCTAGTCTAAATGACAAAGTAATAGAATATTATATGTTTGCTCCACTTAACATTTCATTTATTTTAGCAAGACTAAGTGCCATTTTTAACTCTGGAACTTCCTGAAATTAACTGCACGAGAAGGCCTTATTTATTCTTTGTGGTTTCCCATGATCCGTGAGTCTGCTTACAAACATTCACCTGTGGTGACTCTAATCTTACTCAGTCCAGTGAGACACAAATGGGATGGAAGAGTGGTGGGTGAAGGCTTCCTGGGGGCTGAGATTGATGGGTGTTGACCCCCTGCCTCTTCGCCTTTACTGTGTGGATGTGAGTGAAAGTGGAGAGGGGTTCTGCTGCCACCAAGAAAGAAGTGACTCTAAAAGCCTCTTACCCAGATGTCTGCCCTATTATTGCATATGGTTTAACCAGCATCTTTTGGGATGGTTCTGTGCAGGAACCCTGAGCTGGTCTCTGCTTTGTTCTGTAGTTGACAAGTTTCTAAGAATATGTAACAGGCCAACCTTACACCCAGGTTCATTATTCTGATTTGTCTTATCCCTGTGGTCTGGCAGTCTCCAAGTTGTGAAATTTATTTATAATTGTCCCATCATGCCTTATGGTTCCTAGTAAAAGCAAATACAGATCCTCCCAGAAGGTGTACACTCTCATCTAGGCCTCCTAGGAATTTCAAAGAGAAAACTCTGCCATAAGTTCATAAACCGTAATTACAAAAGATGTGGGGAAACAAGTACCCATGAGTGTGGGTTAGTGGAAATTATAAACACTAGACATAGAATCCCAAGACCTTCAGATAGTGAGATTAGAAAGGTGAATATTGAACCACCAAATTAAAAGAAACACAAAAGGGAATCAAAACAGCACAAAAATACCATCAGAAGAAATCAGGTTGATTTTTAAAAACAACTCCATGTAGCTTTTATTAATATAAACAGTGGGTAGGATTGAGGCCTGCGCAGGTCCCAGCCTGTCCATGGTTTGGGATTGCTACCTGCCTCATAAAGCAAAGGAGAGGGTTTTTCTTCTGGGAGGACAAAAGTCGTCTCCTCCTCTGAAAAAACCTTTTACATAGTTGGCTTTGGCATTTTCCAGGAATAGAGGGGCAGAGATTGAGGCCTCATGAGTCTGGGTTTTCAGTTGAGGTATTTACTGGGGAGTAGGTTCTTGACAGGTTGCAGAAAGAATTCAGAGACAAGACAGAGAGGTCAGGAAAGCAAA
The DNA here is from genome assembly GCA_006410935.1 of Redunca redunca. NCBI lineage: Eukaryota > Metazoa > Chordata > Mammalia > Artiodactyla > Bovidae > Redunca > Redunca redunca. The sequence goes on along the minus strand of SJYQ01005665.1, from coordinate 163,280 downwards.
TTGAGAATTTATTAAGTGGAGAGTGGGCAGTCTCAGGTGAGTAGCTGCACTGAGATTGGCAATGTGGTTATATGAGGTATAGAAACGAAGGAGCAGAATATTCATTTGGGAGGGAGGAGTTTGGAGTTGTATGCTCTGATTTTCATCCCAGCTCCACCTTCTTGAGGTGAGGGGGGATTTTTGTCCTTATTTAGTCTTGATTGGAAGTATCATGGTATCAGTGCATGATGGGAACTTATCTTCAAGGCTAATTTTACTGTAATAAGAACATGATGAACAAAAGATTACATTCAGATGCCAAAGATTCCCTCCTTTCCCCACCTTTCTTTGTCGGCCTCCAGGACACTTATCACCCCAAAATGTGTGGTTTCATGTCAGTCCAGAAGTTTCTTCTTTTCTTTGTATGCCCAAGGTCTCCCATTGTTGATAAGATGTATGGTCTCCTGCAATTTGGCCTGCACCTCCCTTTCTCTGTTCATCTTTAGCTACCTGCCTGCTCAAACAGAGGAAGAGAGAGAAGGTCCAGAATGGAGTGTCATTATCTCCAGAACTCATCACTGTTAACTCAGCCTGAGCTTCATGAGTCATGGAAGTAGATTCCTTACTAAAGTAATAGTTTCCCAAAAAAAGAAAAGAAACAATTGGTGGGTTAGACCAGAGTAGGTGAAATAACTGAAATCCAAGATATTATCTAAAGAAATTACCCAGAGTGTAGCACAGAGAGGCAGTGTGAGCAAAGTAAAAGAGACTAAAAGACAAATCAAGAATTAGGTGGTCTAGCATAATCCTCATCAAATTTCCAGTAGAAGGAAAAGAGAGACAGTGTTCAAAGAAATGAAAGATGAGAGTTTCTCACATTTCATGAAAGATGCAAATCTTTAGGTAGAGAAAGCACAACTGAACCCAAAGTGCAATTGAAAACAAACGAGAAATCTACAATTTCCTAAATTGCAATGAAACTCTGTGTGATTCTAAATCAGAGATAAAAATCCTATAGAGGTCTAGGGAGCAAAGAAAGATCACCTGTAAAGCAAGGGAAATTGAATAACTGATTTTACTTCTAATTTCCCCACCTGTTCTGTTCTTCATCTGCTTTCTTTTGACAATGTTTTTTGAATTTTTTGTGTATTTTTTTATCATTCAGCCCCTTATCCCACAAAGCTTGATAGTTTTTTTTTAGGTTTATGGGTTTTTTTTTCTTTTTTTTTTTAACATTTTAATTGGAGGCTAATTACTTTACAGTATCGTGGTAGTTTTTGCCACACATTCACATGAATCAGCCGTGGGTGTACATGTGTTCTCCATTCTGACCCTACTTCCAACCTCCCTCCCCATCCCATCTCTCGGGGTCATCCCAGCGCACCAGCCCAGAGCACCTTGCCTCATGCATCAAACCTGGACTGGCGATCTATTTCACATATGATAATAGTTCAGTTCAGTTCAGTCACACAGTCATGTCCGACTCATTGTGATCCCATGAACTGCAGCACGCCAGGCCTCCCTGCCCATCACCAACTCCTGGAGTCCACCCAAACCCATGTCCATCAAGTCGATGATGCCATCCAACCATCTTATCCTCTGTCATCCCCTTTTCCTCCTGCCCCCAGTCCCTCCCAGCATCAGGGTCTTTTCAAATGAGTCAGCTCTTCGCATGAGGTGGCCAAAGTATTGGAGTTTCAGCTTCAGCATCAGTCCTTCCAGTGAATACCCGGGACTGATCTCCCTTAGGATGGACTGGTTGGATCTCCTTGCAGTCCAAGGGACTCTCAAGAGTCTTTTCCAACACCACAGTTCAAAAGCATCAATTCTTTGGCGTTCAGCCTTCTTTATAATCCAACTCTCACATCCATATGTGACCACTGGAAAAACCATAGCCTTGACTAGACAGACCTTTGTTGACAAAGTAATGTCTCTGCTTTTGAATATGCTGTCTAGGTTGGTCATAACTTGCTTTCCAAGGAGTAAGTGTCTTTTAATTTCATGGCTGCAGTCACCATCTGCAGTGATTTTGGAACCTATAAAAATAAAGTCAGCTACTGTGTCCACTGTTTCCCCATCTATTTGCCATGAAGTGATGGGACCAGATGCCATGATCTTCATTTTTCGAATGTTGAGCTTTAAGCCAACTTTTTCACTCTCCTCTTTCACTTTCATCAAGAGGCTTTTTAGTTCCTCTTCACTTTCTGCCTTAAGGGTGATGTCATCTGCATATCTAAAGTTATTGATATTTCTCCTGGCAGTCTTGATTCCAGCTTGTGCTTCCTCCAGCCTAGCGTTTCTCATAATGTACTCTGCATAGAAGTTAAATAAGCAGGGTGACAGTATACAGCCTTGATCTACTCCTTTTCCTATTTAGAACCAGTCTGTTGTTCCATGTCCAGTTCTAACTGTTGCTTCCTGACCTGCGTACAGGTTTCTCAAGAGGCAGGTCAGGTGGTCTGGTATTCCCATCTCTTGAAGAATTTTCCAGTTTATTGTGATCCACAATAAGTCAAAGGCTTTGGTATAGTCAATAAAGCAGAAATAGATGTTTTTCTGGAACTCTCTTGCTTTTTCGATGATCCAGAGGATGTTGGCAATTTGATCTCTGGTTCCTCTGTCTTTTCTAAAACCAGCTTGAACATCTGGAAGTTCACGGTTCATGTATTACTGAAGCCTGGCTTGGAAAATTTTAAGCATTACTTTACTAGCGTGTGAGATGAGTGCGATTATGTGGTAGTTTGAGCATTCTTTGGCCTTGCCTTTCTTTGGGATTAGAATGAAAACTGACCTTTTCCAGTCCACTGCTGAGTTTTCCAAATTTGCTGGCATATTGAGTGTAGCACTTTCATAGCATCATCTTTTAAGATTTGAAATAGCTCAACTGGAACTCCATCACCTCCATTAGCTTTGTTCATAGTGATGCTTCCTAAGGCCCACTTGACTTCACATTCTAGGATGTCTGGCTCTAGGTGAGTGATCACACTATCGTGATTATCTGGATTAGGAAGGTCTTTTTTGTACAGTTGTGTGTATTCTTGCCACCTCTTCTTAATACCTTCTGCTTCTCTTAGGTCTCTAACATTTCTATCCTTTACTGAGCCCATCTTTGCATGAAATGTTTCCTTGGTATCTCTGATTGTCTTGACGAGATCTCTAGTCTTGCCCATTCTATTGTTTTCCTCTATTTCTTTGCATCAATCACTGAGGAAGGCTTTTTTATCTCTCCTTGCTATTCTTTGGAACTCTGCATTCAAATGGGTATATCTTTCCTTTTTTGCTTTTCACTTCTCTTCTTTTCACAGCTATTTGTAAGGCCTCCTCAGACAGCCATTTTGCTTTTTTGCATTTCTTTTTCTTGGTGTCTCAGCAGGTCGATAGGTGCCCAATATTCTACTGGAGATCAGTGGAGAAATAACTCCAAAAAGAATGAAGGGATGGAGCCAAAGTAAAAACAACACCCAGTTGTGAATCGGACTGGTGATGGAAGCAGGGTTCAATGCTCTAAAGAGCAATATTGGGTAGGAACCTGGAATGTTAGTTCCATGAATGAAGGCAAATTGGAAGTGGTCAAACAGGAGATGACAAGAGTGAACATCGACATTCTAGGAATCAGTGAACTAAGATGGACTGGAATGGGTGAATTTAACTCAGATGACCATTGTATCTATTACTGTGGGCAGGAATCCCTTAGATTCCTTAGAAGAAATGGAGTAGCTATCATAGTCAACAAAGGAGTCCAAAATGCAGCACTTGGATGCAATCTCAGAAACGACAGAATAATAAACTCAAAGTGTATTAAAGATCTAAACATAAGACCAGACACTATAAAACTCCTAGAGGAAAGCATAGGCAAAACACTCTCCGATATAAATCACAGCAGGATCCTCTATGACCCACCTCCCAGAATATTGGAAATAAAAGCAAAAATAAACAAATGGGACCTTAAATTAAAAGCTTCTGTACAACAAAGGAAACTATAAGCAAGGTGAAAAAACAGCCTTCAGAATGGAAGAAAATAATAGCAAATGAAGCAACTGACAAACAACTAATATCAAAAATATACAAGCAACTCCTGCAGCTCAATTCCAGAAAAATAAACAACCCAATCAAAAAATGGGCCAAAGAACTAAATAGTGGAGAAAACTGCTAGACCATTCAGGTATGACCTAAATCAAATCCCTTATGACTATACAGTGGAGTGAGAAATAGATTTACGGGACTAGATCTGATAGCTAGAGTGCATGATGAACTATGGACAGAGGTTCGTGACATTGTACAGGAGACAGGAATCAAGACCATCCCAAGAAAAAGAAATGCAAAAAAAATAGGATAATATACATGTTTCAATGCTGTTCTCTCCAATCTTCCCTCCCTTGCCTTCTCCCACAGAGTCCAACAGTCTGTTCTTTACATATGTGTCTCTTTTGCTATCTTGATATAGGGTCATTGTTATCATCTTTTGTAAATTCCATATATATGCTTTAATATACTGTATTGGTGTTTTTCTTTCTTACTTACTTTGCTCTGTATAATAGGCTCCAGTTTCATCCACCTCATTAAAACTGATTCAAATTCATTCTTTTTAATAGCTGAGTAATAGTCCATTGTGTATATGTACCACAGCTTTCTTGTCCATTGATGGACATCTAGGTTGCTTTCATGTCCTGTGTATTATAAACAGTGCTGTGAAGAACACTGGGGTACATGTGTCTCTTTCAATTCTGGTTTCCTTGGTGTGTATGCCCAGTAGTGGGATTGCTGTGTCGTATGGCAGTTCTATTTCCAGCTTTTTGAGGAATCTCCACACTCTTCTCCATAAGTGGCTGTACTAGTTTGCATTTCCACCAACACTGTTAGAGGGTTCCTTTTTCTCTGCACCCTCTCCAGCATTTATTGCTTGTAGAGTTTTAGATCGCAGCCATTCTGACTGGTGTGAGATGGTACCTCATTGTGGTTTTGATTTGCATTTCTCTGATAATGAGAGATGTTGAGCATCTTTTCATGTGTTTGTTAGCCATCTGTATGTCTTCTTTGGAGAAATGTCTGTTTAGTTCTTTGGCCTATTTTTTGATTGGGTCATTTATTTTTCTGGAATTGAGCTGCAGGAGCTGCTTGTATATTTTTGAGATTAATTCTTTGTTGGTTGCTTCATTTGCTCTTATTTTCTCCCCTTCTGAAGGCTGTCTTTTCAAAAGCTTGGTAGTTTGTAGCCTGTTTCTATTGTCTGTTGCTTCTATTGATTCTTACTCATCTGGCTTCTTTTTATATATGAACGCTTGATTATCTTTGTGTACTAGTTCTATTATTTGAAAATTTGTTTTTAGCAATAACTTGAGAGAGCATCACTGTTTACAGTAGCCAAGATATGGAAACAACCCAAAAGTCCATCAACAGATGACTGGCATAAGAAGATGTGTACACACACACACACACACACACACACACACACACACACACACACACTTGTGTTTGTGCTTAGTCACTCAGTTGTGTCCAACTCTTTGTGACCCTCGTGGTCTATAGTCCCCACCAGGCTTCTCTGTCCATGGGGATTCTCCATTCTCCAGGCAAGAATACTGGAGTGGGTTGCCATGCCCTCCTCCAGGGGATCTTCCCAACCCAGGGATCAAAACTATATCTCCTGCGTTGCAGGTGGATTCTTTACCATCTGGGACACACACACACACATATAAATAATAGAATGTTACTCTGTCATAAAAAAGAATGAAATATTGTATTGCCATTTTCACCCATATGAATGGACCTACAGAATATTATATGTAGTAACAAACACTTTATGATGTTACATATATGTGTAATCTAAAAACCATACAAATGAATCTATATATAAAATAGAAACAGACTCATAGAAAGCAAACTTATGGTTACCAAAGGGAAAGGTTTGATAGCACAGTGAATTATATTTAATATTTTGTAATAATTTATAATGAAACATAATATGAAAAAAAAACCTGAATCACTTTACCTCTGAAACTAACACAATATAGTTGATGTCAACTGTACTTCAATTAAATAAACAATATGAGTACTAACGTGAAGGTACCTTCTCCTGAAGAATATTTTTGCTTGCTTTTGCCAGATTCTTGGGGGTATTACCAGTCTGGAGCTGTCTTAATTTAAGTTCAGTCTTGACATGTTTCAGTTCATCCAAATGATACTAACCTAGACTACAAATTTACCCTTACTATGAGGCCGGCTCATTTTTGCAGAAGATTCTTCTGGCATATCTTTTTAGTGCAAAAGTAGTGTTGACTGCTGGATTATTTCTTTGGATTCTTGTTTTCATTTTGATTCTCATATAGTGTTTTCTTACCATTTTGTTAGTCCTTTGATACTTACACATGTTTTATGTTTTGTTTGGCTTTTTAAATTGTCCCCAGTGGGAGGGATGGTCTGGAAGTATCCATTCCCATTATTGTCAAAAACAGAAATCACATTCATGCTCTTTTCAATGACTTAGGTTTGTGTCCTGAACCAATAATGGAAGGTAGCTGTCAGGAAATTGTTCTGTCTAATATTCTGAAAGGGGTAAATTGTCTCTTGGTAAAATGATGCCTCTTTTGAATATGAGTAATAAAAATCCTTAAAAACTGGTTGGGTGATTTACAGTTTACAACTAAGTAAATATTCAGAATAGCTGTTTACAATGTAATTTCATAAATAAACCCTTTCTTTCCTGGTCTGTAAGGTTTTGAGCATGATGTTTGCAGATGGTATCTTACTACCTCTCATTACCTCTCAGAAAGAAGTTATTCCTTCTTTTCTCCTCTCTCCCTCCCTTGTATAATCCTTCACAACTCTTGTTTACTTTACCTCTGTAATATCTTTTGAAACTATGTGCTCTTTGCACTGGTATATCCTCTGCTTGGGTTCAGATCATCAGTGCCACTCCCCTGGATTCCTGAAGCTGCCTTCTAATCAGTCTTCCTGCTACTGTCCTTACGTCCTTGTCAAAATTAGCCGTTGACTCCCCTTGCTCTCAGGACTAAGTCAGAGCTCCTGTGTGGCCGGCATTATCACGTGACCAAGTTCCTGTTCTGCTTTCTAGCTCCTACTGTTACACTTTCACTCTCCATCTTCTGTTTTTTTTTTTTGTTTTTTTTTAATTTGACTGTGCTGGGTCTTAGGGCATGTGGGATCTTCAGTCTTTAGTTGCAGTGTGTGGGGGCTTTAGTTGCAGTGTGTGGGGGCTTTAGTTGCAGTATGTGGGATCTAGTTCCCTGACCAGGGATCAAACCCAGGCCCCCTGCATTTGGAGTGCCGAGTATTAGCCCCTGGACCACCAGGGAGGTCCCTCCTTCTTCTATTTATGCAATTGGTGCTTTATAAACACTCAGTAATTGTTCATTGAGTGAATAAATGAACAGTGTATGTGAAAGGTAAAGCTAGGTAGATTCAAGAAATGGTTAGGCCCTAAGAGAAGGCCTATGACTCCCGTTTCTTTCTACCAGAAAGCTGTTTAGGTAGTTGATTTAGCCATATTGTATGACCAATGTGTTAATGTCTGAATTCAGTTTACTCAGTTTATATATCTGTAGAACTAACCTTTCAGTAAAAAATCAGAACCAACTACCAAAACACCCCCAACTTTCCCCCAGTAGTTTATCTCTTTCCCTCCAAATAAACTTATATTAGAATAATAGAGGCATCTTCCATAAAGAGCAACCAGTAGGTACAGACTGATCACTTGTCCTTACTGTGGCAGTGGCTGTAGGTGATACACTGTGTTTCAGTGACAGCCCCACACAGCAGATACTAACGTCATCACTTCATTGATTTTCAAATGTGAAGGACTCTAGTGACACCCACATTTATTTGTTGGATCTTTGGTGATAAAGGAGAATCTTTGTCATCTCCAGGACCTTAGATTCATTATTTTTTTGTCATATGGAATGAAATGAAATGACCCAGGTATTCTCTTTTTCATTTGTTTAGAATGTATCCTGTGGTATGATCAATTGTAGAGCACCATAGGACATCTTGGAAGAATAATATGTTTATCATCATTTAATTGGCAGTGCTATTTCCTGTTTTGTTGATCTCTCTCACTGACTGGTTCCCTGATAGCTCAGCAGTAAAGAATCCACCTTACAGTGCAGGAAACATGCGTTTGATCCCTGGGTCAGGAAGATGCCCTGCAGGAGGAAATGGCAATCCCTTCCAGTATTCTTGCCTGAAAAAATCCCATGGTCAGAGGAGCCTGTTGGGCTATACACTCCAAAGGGTTGCACAGAGTCACATGACTGAGCAATTGAGCACACTCATTGACTGCACCAAAATAATTGTTTTCTATTCTGGTGGTCTGACCTATTATTTTATTATAGTTATTTAGAAAGTCTTATACCCACCAATTAGAGAACAGTTCTGAGATACACCAAAAAACTTGATTGGAAGTCATTTTTACTGATTTGCCTTCTTATCTGCTTATTGGAGTTAAAAGTGGAAGTATGGCCTCCCCAATGATGAGAAATTCATGATAAATAGTGCCTCACACCCTCTCCAGTTCTCTCTGACTGGGTTAGACATTTGTAGTTGGTAATGGCATTGTTTCTCAATGTAGCTCCTATCAAGTCTCAGCACAGTACTTCAGGTCACTACTACCAGTCAGATTTAGCACTTAAAATGCTAGGACTGGCCTTTCTTGTGTAATCCTTCCTTGTTCGTGTTGCACAAAATACTGTTTTGTATCTATGCCTAGAGGCTTGTCTAAACATAGTTATATCCCAGCTTATGTTTTGGGTGTTGTTTCTCCCTCCCCTGTGCTGTTCTTTGTGGTTCCTACCAAACAAATTTCATAACCAAATAAAGGTGTCTGTGGCTTCCCTGGTGGCTCACTTGCTGAAGAAATCTGCCTGCAATGCAGGAGACTACCTGCAGTAGAGGAGACCAGAGTTCAATCCCTGGGTCGGGAAGTTCCCCCAGAGAAGAAAATGGCTACCTGCTCCAGTATTCTTGCTTGGAAAATCCCATGGTCAGAGGAGCCTGGCAGGCTACAGTCCATAGCGTTTCAAAGAGTAGAAAAAGATGGAGTGACTACATCACCACCAAAGGTGTCCGTAACAATAGTGGTGGTAACAGCTAACGAGTATTGAGTAGTTATTGTGTGTCAGGCAGTCTGCTAAGTGCTAAATATGTATTATTTCATTGAATTCTTGTAACAATTCTATCTGAGTTAGGGACCGTTATTATTCCCATTTTATAGAGGGAGAAGCTAGGGCAAGTCTAAATAACTGGTAAATGAAAGAACCTGGATTTGAACTGAGGTTATTTCTCTTAGCTCAAGCTCTTTACCTCTGAGCTGTTAACCTCCCTAACAAGTGAAGGCTGGGTTAGTGTGAAAATGATTCAGAGCAAGGTTTTGTCTGTGCTGTCACAATGCTAAAATAAAAGCCACTACCTGTATATTTTCCAAGAAAATATTTTTTTAAATGTCTTTTAGAAGACTTCATAAATATGATTTAAGTTTTTATTAACCTCTTTTGCTTTTATCTTTCCATATCTCAGACAACCTTTATAATTTTTGAGAGAGGAGCTATCTGGCTGTCTTATACGTTCACAGATGGCATTATTTTATCTGTCCTCATACCATCTGCAGCATCAACTTAGTCTATTTCAATTGGTGTCTTCTTTCATTTGTGCAGGAGTGAGCTATTAAAATAAAACTTTAAATTTGTGTAGTATTTGGGGGTAAACGTTGTGATAAAATAAATCAGTGTTTTACCCTAACAATCTTAATTTAATTTTTTCACCTCATCTTGATTTATTTTATATGTAGTCTTCGAAATTCAGTTGATTTCAGCAGCTACTTATTGAGCGTGTATCATGATCAGTTACGCTATTAGAGAAATGATCCCCATTCTCACAGAGCTTAGGACTTCCCAGGTGGCTCAGTGGTGAAGGATCTGTCTGCCCGTGCAGGAGACTCAGGCAATGTGGATTCAATCCCTAGGTCGGGAAGATCCCCTGGAGGGGGAAATGGCAACCCACTCCAGTATTCTTGCCTGGAAAAATCCCATGAGTAGAGGTGCCTGGTGGGCTACAAGTTGATGGGGTCACAGAGTAGGATATGACTGACCACAAACACACTCTCACACTCACTGGGCTTACTGTCGAGCGGTGAAGACAGTGGAGAAGTAAATACGGTTGTAAGTTTCACTATAGAAATAAAACAGAGTTGTATGGAAAAGGATGGCAAAGGATGAAATCTAGTTCTAGTGAGTCTAGAAAGCCCTTTCAGAGGAAGAATGAGAAGGAATTTCCCAAACAAAGTGGAAGGTGGTAGGCAGGAGGAAAAGGGAAACCAGTCTTCAAGGCAGAGTGAGGAGCAGGTGAGAAAGCTGTGATGTCAGAGAACTTGAGTGACCAAGATGCTGGAAGAAGTTCAGTCCAACTGAAACTTAGAGTGAGAGGAAGAGAGTAGCAGGCGATCTAAGACGAGACTTGTGAGGCAAGCAGGTCATTTAAGGATCCTGGATTTGAATCTAAGATTAATGGCAAGTCATTGATCAACATTCAGAAAACGAAGATCATGGCATCTGGTCCCATCACTACATGGGAAATAGATGGGGAAACAGTGGAAACAATGTCAGACTTTATTTTTTGGGGCTCCAAAATCACTGCAGATGGTGACTACAGCCACGAAATTAAAAGAGGCTTACTCCTTGGACAGAAAGTTATGACCAACCTAGATAGCATATTGAAAAGCAGAGACATTACTTTGCCAACAAAGGTCTGTCTAGTCAAGGCTATGGTTTTTCCATTGGTCATATATGGATGCGAGAGTTGGACTGTAAAGAAAGCTGAGCGCCAAAGAATTGATGGCTTTTGAACTGTGGTGTTCAGAGAAGACTCTTGAGAGTCCCTTGGACTGCAAAGAGATCCAACCAGTCCATTCTGAAGGAGATCAGTCCTGGGTGTTCTTTCGTAGGACTGATGCTAAAGCTGAAACTCCAGTACTCTGGTCACCTCGTGTGAAGAGTTGACTCATTGGAAAAAGACTTTGATGCTGGGAGGGATCAGGGGCAGGAGGAGAAGGGGGCGACCGAGGATGAGATGGCTGGATGGCATCACCAACTCGATGGACGTGAGTTTGAATGAACTCCGAGAGATGGTGACGGACAGGGAGGCCTGGTGTGCTGCGATTCATGGGATCGCAAAGAGTTGGACATGACTGAGTGACTGAACTGAACTGATTGATGAGGTTAAGGCAGAAGTAAGGCATGGACAGGTTTGGGTTCTAGGAAGACTGCTCAGGCTGTGCTGTGGACAGAGGTGGACGTAAGGAGAAAAGTTCGGAGGCTGTTTCAGTAGAACACTTCTCTTTGTTTTCACAAAGAGAGAGAGTCATATTTCCTTAGACTAGTGTAGAGGCAATAGAATGGAAAAAACTGAAGAGATTTAAGAGGCCACAGCCTTGAGAATGGAAGAATCAGCCTGTGTGTCTGCAAAATTCTGTCTTGTTCTACTTTTTCATGTGCAACCAAGTGCCTGTTCTATGCAGCAGAGGATGAGCTAGAGAAAAGTGGAACAAAAAATGATACCTGAAGTTAAGCTCTGCTTTGTGAACAAGCTTGACTTCACAGCATAGTTATAGGGATGTGGTGTTGTCCTCTGTCCATGGGATTCTCCAAGCAAGAAGTGGGAGTGGGTTGCCATTTCCTCCTCCAGGGGATCTTCCTGACCCAGAAATCAAACCTATATCTCCTGTGTCTCCTGCATTGTAGGCGGATTCTTTACCCACTGAGCCACCTGGAAACCCCAGTTATAGGGGTAAGAAAGATAAAAACTCTAAATTAATTGTAGAACAGTTTAATAGTCATCTAGGCAGGATTCTGATGTCAGGTTGCCCTTTACATCAGTGCACGTGATATCAAAAGAATTTTGATAGACTGCATTTTGTAGCTGATGTCCCCATTTCCCCCCAAATGTCAGTTCATTTTTTTATTTGCTTGCTTGTTGTCATTCATTCATTGATCGAAAAGAACATTTACTGAGGGCCCATTTTCTACTAGATACGTTTACTTATTTCAGTTTTTTCACATATGGCCATTATACCTAGTGTAGGCCTTTGATACCCACTCCAGTGTTCTTGCCTGGAGAATCCCAAGGATGGGGGAGCCTGGTAGGCTGCCGTCTGTGGGGCCACACAGAGTCGGACACGACTGAAGTGACTTAGCAGCAGCAGGCCTTTGACCTGTATAGGTGCTGGATGGGTTTTATCTCATTTGGGACACATTAGTCAAGTTTCCATGTTGAGTTGACAGTCTCACCATTTCTTTCCAAATGACCGATCGCTTAAGGTGTAGCCATTGATAAAATGCTGCAATCCTGGTCTCCCATGTCTCCTGATGTTTTTAAAAATTTTTTTATTGTAGTTGAATTACAATATAGAGTTAATTATTGCTGTGCAGTAAGGTGATTTAGTTTATACACACACACACACACACACACACACACACACGCATGCATTCTTTTCATATTCTTTTCTGTTATGTGATTTATCACCTGATATTTAATATAGTTTCCTGAGGTCCTAATGTTTTATCCTCTGACCTTACTATTACTGCTTCCAATCTCTGCCCAGGCTCAGTGTGCCTAAGTCCCATTTCAATCAAACATATGATCAATTCAGCTACCACCGCTGAGACTTCTCCCATAGCAGCTGGTTGGCTGAATGAAGTGTTTTTTGACTGAGATGGTCAGTTATTTCAGTCAGAGTAGAAAATGCACTGTAGATTTTTTGTAGTGAGCAAAAAAGTCCATTTGCTCACTGTAGATCCATTATATTAGCCAGGTAATAAAAGCAGTAGTAGCAAATTCTCCATCTCATTGGTTTAAATACAAAAGAAATGGTTATTTTTTGCTAATGAAAAGTTCATTTGATAGAGGATGTGGGGTGGAAGGTTTTCTGCTCTTCTCACAGACTCACGCTGATGGAGTCAACAGGTGAGGTGGCTCACAGAATAGCCCTGGGCTCAACATCTAGTTGGCAAAGGGGGAGAGAGTGAATGTGAAATATTGCAGGAGGTTTTATGGGCCGTGACTAGAAGTGATGTAATCCTTCCTACATGTATTTCATTGGCTAGAACTTGGGTACGTGGCTATACCTCACTGCAGGGGAGGCTGGGAAGTGTAGTCTGTGTGTTTGTTCTGGAGGAAGGAAAACTTATGGAGCCCATCTTTGCCCCATCTGTTTAATGACTTTCCTAGTGTGGTACCTGGTCTTTGATTCCAGTGATAAGGGGCAGAGAAGGGCTGCAGGTATGGATGAAATCTCCTTTGTGCTTTTCTAAGTGGCTGCTGTCACAGTACTGGGCATTAGAGTGGGAAATGCCTACATTCTGAGTTCCTAACTTATCTGATAATTGCCATTTCTCTGTTCCCACAGGGAAATAAATGCTCGACTTGATGCTGTATCTGAAGTTCTCCATTCAGAATCCAGTGTGTTTGGTCAGATAGAAAATCATCTACGTAAATTGCCTGACATAGAGAGAGGACTCTGTAGCATTTATCACAAAAAAGTAAGTGTGATAGAAATCACATCTTTTAAAATTGTAAAGTTTCTTCAGCTTGAGGATGGAGTGAAATTGCTCGGTTGCATCTGACTTTTTGTGATCCCATGGACTGTAGCTTACCAGGCTCCTCCATCCACGGAATTTTCCAGGCACGAGTACTGGAGTAGGTTGCCATTTCCTTCTCCAGGGTATCTTCCTGACCCAGGGATCGAACCCAGGTCTCCCTCATTTCAGGCAGACACTTTACCCCCTGAGCCACCAGGGGATACCAGATATTAATAGGAAACATCACAGAGCTTTATTGTTATTTTATTTTGTAAAATCTTACACATAACATAAGAGAATTCTTAGAGATTTTAATTGCACAAACTGAGGTTATTCCAATTTTTGCATTATTTGCCTACTTCTGTTAACTACAGCAATACATAGAGGCTGTTCTAATACAGGATATTCTCCTATTTCATCCTCAAAGTATGGACCATCATCAAAGTAGGGAGTTTATACTTAGACTAGCTACTTTAAGAAGAGATGCCTTATTTCTTTTGACCTCACAACAACTTCTTATTTGACTTAACCAAAGGGAAAATCTGCTTGTAAAATATTTGTGGTATTATTAATATGCAGACAAGTTTGGATATTGAAGCTAAGTAAAACGCATTATTTTGATTTTCATCACCTAAGCTTTCCTGTTTAAATCATAATAGTAACAAGTGAGATTTGTTAGAGAAATAATTTATCTTCAAAATATGCCTAAAATTAAAAAAATTATCAGTTGGTGATATTTGTAATTGTTAATAAACTTTTTATAGTGTCTTACCTACTATGGAAGTCATTCACATACGTTAGACTGTTTGTTGTAAAAAAAAAAAAAAACAGTGAGGTTGAGAAGATTTATTACTTTCTTACTGGTGGGAAATTATGTATATTGCTGTCTTTATATAATGCTATGACAACTTGCATTACCTTGGCTAAAATGATGCTAAGAGGAGGGTTAATAACTTGCTCATAAGTGACGGAATTCATATTTAAACCAGGGTCCTTGACTGGGTTTTAGTGGCTTACATTTTTGGACACTACCATTTTTTGATGTAGCAGCAGTTTTGAATACTATTAAATCTGTTTTTTCTGGCTGTCCCTATGTAAGCAACCTTTATTTTTTGCCCAAATGTAAATCCTTGCCAATTTAATAATTTTTTAGAACAGTTTTTATAAATTTATTTTATTTATTTATTGTTTTTTCTTTTCTTTTCTTTTTTATTGGGCTCTAGGGGATAGGATGGGGAATACCTCTGTTAACTTATGCCCCACTAGGAAGATGTCCATTCTAACTTTCTGGGGATAGCTTTCAGAGCTTTTTCTTTTTCTTGGAGCTGCTGCTCTTGCTGGCAGCAGCCTCTTCAGGTCCACTGCTGAGTGGCTCCTCTTTAGAAGATAGTTTCTGCTTTTTCTTGGGGATCCTCTTTTTCTGACTCATCAGGGTCAGTAACTGGTTCCTCTTTGGGAAAAGACTTCTTCCTCTTGGGAAGACTTCCAGTACCAGCTGTCTCTTCAAGATCACTACTACCTAGCTCTTCCTTGGAAAAAGATTTCTCTTTCTTGGGTTTGGAAAAAGAGACAGATGGGTCTTCCATTTCATTCTCCTGAAGAGCCTCCTGGGGCTTTTGCTTTTTCTTCTTTTTGGGTCTTTGACTTGTCTCCTCACACTCCTCTGGGGCACTGCTATTTTCTGAAGAAGCCAGGGCAATTGCAGCCAGCCTTTTCTTTTCTTTCAAGCATTTCTTCTCCTGTTTCTCGAGCTTCCTAGTAATCTCAGCAGCCGCTTCCTCTGCCTGAACCATTGCGTCCTTCATGACATCCAGATTCTTTCAGGGAATCTCTCCAGTCTCATAGAAGGACAGCCGCTCCTCAACTGGTTCTCGAAGCTTCTCCCCAAAAACAGTGGTGGGCATCTCGGAGAAGCAATCGATTCGTGAGGCAATACTGCATTTGTTTGCCAGGTATCGTGAGATGCGACCTTTGTTTTAGAACAGTTTTTATGTGCCCAAACTTTTAGTTCAGTTCAGTCACTCAGTTGTGTCTGACTCTTTGTGACCCCATAGATTGCAGCATGCCAGGCTTCCCTGTCCATCACCAACTCCTGGAGCTTACTCAAGCTCATGTCTGTAGAGTTGGTGATGGCATCCAACCATCTCATCCTCTGTCGTCCCCTTCTCCTCCTGCCTTCAATCTTTCCCAGCATCAGGATCTTTTCAAATGAGTCAGTTCTTTGCACCAGGTGGCCAAAGTATTGGAGTTTCAGCTTCAGCATCAGTCCTTCCAGTGAACACTCAGGACTGATTTCCTTTAGGATGGACTGGTTGGATCTCCTTGCAGTCCAAGGGACTCTCAAGAGTCTTCTCCAACACAACAGTTCAAAAGCACCAGTTCTTCAGCTCAGCTTTCTTTATAGTCCAACTCTCACATCCATACATGACTACTGGAAAAACCTTAGTTGTGACCAATTTTCTATTAGTCTTTACCTTTTTAAGCCTTTTTCCTTTACAGTGTTTTACTGGAATAATAACTACTGCTTCTGAAAATACTTGCAGTGCCCAGGAGGACTTACGTAACTGTTCCATATGCTTCAGCTAAATTTGAAAAGAAAGAAAAAGTCAAAATTGGGAAATACTGATCCCTAGGGAAAAAATATATGCCTTGGTTCTGGGGTTGGCATCTATTGTTCCATTGCTTGATGCACTGTTTGAGTTTTTTTTTTTTCCCCCAATACTTTAAATAAACATTTATTTATTTGTTTTTATTTTGGAATGTGCTGGGTGTTCGCTGCAGCATAGGTTTTTCTATGGTTGCCGCAGGGAGGGGCTGCCGTCTAGCTGCAGTGCTCAGCTCCCTGCAGTGGCCTCTCGTTGCAGAGCAGGGTGCGTGGGCTTCAGTAGCCGTGGCTCCCGGGCTCTAGAGCACAGGCTCAGTGATTGTGGTGCATGGGCTTAGCTCCTCTGCAGCATGTGGGGTCTTTTTGGATTAGGGATTGAACGTGTGTCTCTTCCATCAACAGGAGAACCCCTCACCATGGAGATACCAGGGAAGCCCAAGATTATTTTTTTTGATGTGTACTATGTTTAAAGTCTTTACTAACTTTGTTACAATACTGTTCTTACCTTTTGGTTTTGTGGCCATGAGGCATGTGAGATCTCAGCTCCCCAACCAGAGATCTAGCCCATACCCCCTGCTTTGGAAGGTGAAGTCTTAACCACTGGCCTGCCAGGGAAGTTGCTGAATTTCTGTTTTGCTGGCAAGAGTAGAGGCTGTTCCGGTAGTAGGAAGTATTATGGTTGACATTTTTGAGGTTACAGAATGGATGACATACCATCTGTTATTTTGTTTTTGACCTTGACCCAGTGGCTGATAATCCATGCTTGTTACCCTTCATTAAGCAGCAGATCTCTAAACACATTGCCTTCACTACTAAAAAGGATTCACTGACAGATGTTAGCGATTTTTGTTTTTCTCAAAAGAAGATAGGAGCAAAGCTGAAAAATTATCAATGGCTAATCAGAAGAGCTGAATCATAGTATCCATGGCAGTAAGATGGCATCATCATTTATTACTGTGGTGATTTCTATTATGCCTTCCTGCTTCTCTTTAAACTGTACTTGATTATTTGCATTTCATAAAGTTTGTGTACTTATAAAAGTTTAAAACTCTGGTAAATCTCAGAATCTAATTTTTTTAACTGAGGTATAATTGATATCCAATGTTATTTTAGTTTCTGGTATATAACATAAGGATTCAATATATATGATCACAGCAATAAGTCTCTAGTTAGCATCCTTTACTATGTAAAGTTGCAAAGCTTTTTTGTTGTCTCTTGATGAGCGAGCTCTTAAGATCTACTCTTCAGCAACTTTCAAATATACACAATTCAGTATTAGTAACTGTGGTTGCCATGCCATTAACATCACCAAGACTTATTACAACTGGAAGTTTGTACCTTTTGACCATCTTTACCCATTTTGCCTACATAACCGTGTTCCACAACCCCTAATATGTGCTCTATATCTAGTAATTCAGGTTTTTTGTTTGGTTTTTTAGATTCCACATCCAGGTGAGATCATGCAGAATAGAATCTAATTTCTTTTAAAAGTAACCAATATGCAGAACAGGAATGACTTTTTAGACTTTCAGCTTATACTGATGAAACTTGTGACTCACTCAGAAGTTGTTCCTTTATTGCTGTTTTAGTGTTTGTACAAGAATATGCCTAAGGATTGATTTGAAAAGTGAAGATTACAAATGATTTGGTATAGACCAACTTTAGGAAGTCTGAATGCTTTAAACCACATTTTTATAGATTAGTTAGCTGGCTCTTGGAATATACCATAAAACACATGTCTATTCTTTATCATTAGATTACTCTAAATAAGCTTCTGCTGTATGCACCAAATGGTGAGTGATATCCTGGGTACAGATTGTGCCAATTTTGTGAAATTCAGAAAATGTTAAGGAACATTGTTTGAATATTGTGGAAGTGGTAGGCTTAGGCCATCTGGCTGTGTGGAAAGTGCCGCAGAATAGGCACAAATAGGTATTTTTATGATGATAATAATAGAGGATACCAAGTGGGCCGACTCTGAAATAAACATTTCTTTTGATAGTAAGACTTCAAATTTAAATCTTAGAAAATAGTGCTAGTGATAGGAGTTCACATTAACTGCTCAATAACTATAATAACTTTTGTAAGAAAATGATACATAACTGCTAAGGGTGTAGCACTTAGTAAATGTTGAAAGGAGAGGGTTTCCAGATTTTGTAGGTTTTATAGTTAATTTCTTAGCTAGACTTCTGGAAGCCCAACTCCATGTTTTCAGTGTGGAGCTTAGGTTGGGGTTCTTCCAGTCCTGTGATGATCTGCCTCTGCACTTGTGCATGTATTCTCAAGCACTTCCACAGAGAAGCTTGCTGCCAGAAATGGGGTTGAACATGAGTGACTTCCAGAGCAACTGTTTTACCCTTATTCTCAGCTTTCTTGTGACTCCATTGAGTCATTTTGCTTACGAAACTTGAGAGCAGCCTGCCCTGGGCACTTAGGACTTGGTTGCAAGCACTTCTGGCTTTCACCTTATTTCTGTTGCTCACTTAAATTTGATAATGATATCTAAGCATGAACAACCAATTCCTTTTTTTTTCCTTTTTTGCTTATCAAATTACAATAATTATGAGATTATTATTTATAAATTCTATTGAAAATGTTTGTTTTTGGCCCTTTACTTTTACTAGAATATACCATTAAGTGACTCGAGTTCAATTCTAGGCTATAAATTATTTCCAGGCTCCATATTTATACAAACAGTGCAGTTTCCTGTATTTATCTTTCCCAGTGAGCCACGGCCTTTCTGGAGATTAAGTGCTTTATGATACATTCTGAACTCACCATTTGTTCAGTTGAACCTAGTTTCTTTTTCTTTTTTTTGTACAGTTTTCTTCATTTCTTATAAGTAATTATCTTTCTAAATATGTTAACATTCATCCATTATATATATATACATATATATACTATTTATGGTGAGTACTTACCATTAACTTAAACTTGCATTGTCCTCTCATCTCAAGGTACTCATTTTCATCAAATATTCTTGTTCATTTCGTGTTCTTGAGCCTTCCTACTGATCCAACCTGGACTTGTTGCCTGCTATACCTGTTGAATAGCTATCTTTTTAGATTCCCTTTATTTCCCTTGAACTGAATCTTCTGTTTTCTGTACTTCATGACTTCCTCTTGGTTCATTCCTCCATTTTGGTGGGGTACATTCTCTGGAGGCACCCTGAAAAAGGATATTCGGAGTAAGTTTTGAAACACTGATGTCTGGAAATGTCTTTGTTTTGCTCTCACATTTGATTGGTAGTTTGGTTGAGTGTAAAATTCTAGGTTTTAAATTATTTTCCTTTAGAATTTTGGGCTGTCTTTTTCAACAGCTTCTACTATTATTTTTAAACAGTCTGAAGTTGTACTGGTTCCCGATTCTTTGTGTGACGTTTTTTTGTTGTTGTGGTTGTTTTTTCTCTCCTTCTAGAAATGGAAGATTGTGTCTTTTGTCTCCAACGTTTTAAAATTTCATGAAGATCAGCTGTGATTTGGTTCTGTTTTAATTCATTGTATTGGAGCTTTTCAATCTGGCAACCAAGTTCTAGGAAATTTTTCTGAATTATTATTTAAAGTTTGGATGTGTAATTCTAAATTCAAAATTATTATTTTTTATTGAAGTATACTTGATTTATAATGTTGGTTAATTTCTGCTGTACAGAAAGGTGATTCAGTGGTATATATACTCACATTCTTTTTTTATAGATTCTTTTCCTTTATGGTTTATCACAGGATATTGACTATAATCCCTGTGCAGTATAGTAGGACCTTGTTTTTTATCCATTCTACATATAATAGTTTCCATCTGCTAATCCCAAACTCCAATCCATCCCTCTTCTAGGCCCCCTCCTCCTCAGCAACCACAAGTCCGTTCTCTACATCATGAGTCTGTTTTTATTTCATAGATAAGTTCATTTGTAGGCAATGGCACCCCACTCCAGTACTCTTGCCTGGAAAATCCCATGGATGGAGGAGCCTGGTGGGCTACAGTCCATGGGGTCGCAAAGAGTTGGACACGACTGAGCGACTTCACTTTCACTTTTCACTTTCATGCATTGGAGAAGGAAATGGCAACCTACTCCAGTATTCTTGCCTGGAGAATCCCAGGGATGGGGGAGCCTGGCGGGCTGCCGTCTATGGGGTCGTACAGAGTCGGACATGACTGAAGCGACTTAGCAGCAGCAGCAGCAGCAAGTTCATTTGTGTTGTATTTTAGATTCCACATAAAAGTGATATCATACGGTATATGTCTTTCTCTTTCTGACTTACTTCACTTAGTATGATAGTCTCTAGATCCATCTATGTTGCTGTAAAGTGGCATTATTGCATTTTTTTAATGGTAAGTAGTATTTCATTGTATATATATATGACATACCTCTGAATTATTTTTTTGATAATTTATCTCCTTTTTATAGCTCTATTGTTTGAGTTCTTGAATCTTCTGGACTGATTATCGATCTTTCTTCTGTGTTACCCATCTCTTTACCCTTTTGCTTTACCTTTTTGGAAATTTTATCACCTTGATTTTCTACCTCTTTTGTTAAAATTTTCATTTCTACTATCATAGTTTAATTTGTGCAATTTTTTCATTGTTTTCTTGTTCTCTGAATGTTTCTTTTAAAATAACATCATACCATTCTTAATTCATGATTCTCTCTTTATTTCAATATTCTCTGTTTAAGAGGATATTGTTAACATTTTCTTCTACCTGTATAGGTTCCATTCCTTCTGGTATTTGTTGGTAGATTAATTAGTTGTTCATTTTAGTATTTACATTTCATGGTAGAATCATTTCATGCATCCAGGTTTGATGCATGAGACAGGGTGCTCAGGGCTGGTGCCCTGGGATGACCCAGAGGGATAGGGTGGGGAGGGAGCTGGGAGGGGGATTCAGGATGGGGAACACAAGTACACCCGTGGCGGATTCATGTCAATGTATGGCAAAACCACTACAATAATGTAAAGTAATTAGCCTCCAATTGAATAAATTTATATTAAATTTTTTTTTTAATCTGTCTGATCATTTTTAAAGACTAAGAAACTAAAACGCTGGTAGTAAGCTCTGTGTAGTTGGATGTGGCTTGCAGATTATGAGGTAAACTGTTATGTGAACTCGATGATCCATTTATGGGGAGAATTCCTGCTTTATGCTGTCTTTATAATTTTTCTCTTGGGCTTGTGAGATTCCCCAGGGACTCTTTTTGCTTTCTGACTGGCTAACAACGTTCTGTGAGCTCGGTGAGGACAGCTGGGAATCTCAACATTCAGTCTGGAATCATTCTCTAAATCCTTTGCTTTTTGTGGTACTCTCATCCTTCACTGTGCCTGAAGCTGATTCAGATACCTGTGTTTTACCTTCTCCAGAGACTGAAACTACCGTTGACCCTTGAACAACATGAGTGTGAATTGTGCAAGTCCTCTTACAGTAGATTTGTTTCAGTAAATATGTACTACAGTACTATGTGATCCATGGTTGGTTGAATCCATGGATATAGAAACACAAATATGGAGGGCTCACTGTAGAATTCTATTCAGAGTTTTGACTGTGTAGAGGGTCAGCACCCCTAACCTCCACATTGTTCAAGGGTCCACTACAGTCTTTGTAGGGTAGGAGAGTGGTGGCCCTTTAGTGACATGAAGAGGAATAGGGGATTGAGGGATTTAATTGCTGCATAAGTTAATTTCAGCCAATTGTTTTCTCTACTCCCAAAACACCGGCTTCCACCTTCAGAGATAATTTGTGCCCCCAATTCCTGAGTCTTAGGATTCTGGGTGTAACTCAAGTCGAATCCTAGTTTTCCTCATGGCTAGCTTAAGATTCAAATTACCGTTAGTCTGTTTTCTTTGTAGCTTCTAAGAGATTATTGCCATTGTTTTTTCTCCTAATTATTCTTGAAGTTTCATGTCTTTTAAAACAGTCTTAGACTATAGCTTCAAGACAGAGTGAAATTAGATGCACTTGTTTAGCCCACTTTTTTAATCCAAAGCTCCAAAAGTATAAATTATTCACATTCATGTTACAAAATTACAACAGTATCAGTTCAGTCAGTTCAGTCGCTCAGTCGTGTCCGACTCTTTGTGACCCCATGAATTGCAGCATGCCAGGCCTCCCTGTCCATCACCAACTCCTGGAGTTCACCCAAACTCATGTCCATCGAGTCTGTGATGCCATCCAGCCATCTCATCCTCTCTCGTCCCCTTCTCCTCCTGCCCCCAATCCCTCCGAGCATCAGGATCTTTTCCATTGAGCAGGAGTATAAAATAAAGAGTAAAAAGCCTCCCTTTACCATCCTTTGGCATATCCACTATCCAGAGATAACTAGAGAAAGTTAAATTATACTCGAACTTCTGTAGAATAACATATATAATTTAAAGAATCACAAATGAAATTTTACTGTGTAAAACAGATGGCAACCCACTCCAGTACTCTTGGCCTGGAGAATCCCATGGAGGGAGGAGCCTGGTAGGCTGTTACAGTCCATGGGGTCACAAAGAGTCAGACACGACTGAGTGACTTCACATATAGTGTAAAAATATACCATATACAGTTATATGTTGAAATTATGAAGTTCCATATTAATCTGTACATTAGTATTTACAGATGTGTTAGTTTTTTAACTGTCTTATAGTTGTACACT
>SJYQ01005665.1:123142-137426 GCA_006410935.1 Redunca redunca | reverse complement strand
TGATTAAGTCAGCCTGTCTTCTAAATGAAATTAAGATGTTATACACATTGCATAATGGATTCTAAATAGAACTCTATATAACACAAAAATGATTTCATGATGTGTATACTTATTTTCACTCCTCCCCTGAACCGGCAAATACCAAATCCTTAATCTTATCTCTTGGTTTCACTATATAGTTCAGTTCAGTCACTCAGTCGTGTCTGACTCTGTGACCCCATGAACTGCAACACACGAGGCCTCCCTGTCCATCACCAACTCCTGGAGTTTACCCAAACTCATGTCCATCAAGTCGGTGATGCCATCCAACCATCTCATTCTCTGTCTTCCCCTTCTCCTCCTGCCCTCAATCTTTCCCATTATCAGGGTCTTTTCAAATGAGTCAGCTCTTTGCATCAGGTGGCCAAAGTATTGGAGTTTCAGCTTCAACTTCAGTCCTTCCAATGAACACCCAGGACTGATCTCCTATAGGATGGACTGGTTGAATCTCCTTGCAGTCCAAGAGACTCTCAAGAGTCTTCTCTCAACACCACAGTTCAAAAGCATCAATTCTTCAGTGCTCAGCTTTCTTCACAGTCCAACTCTCACATCCATACATGACCACTGGAAAAACCATAGCCTTGACTAGATGACTTTTGTTGACAAAGTAATGTCTCTGCTTTTTAATATGCTGTCTAGGTTGGTCATAACTTTCCTTCCAAGGAGTAAGCGTCTTTTAATTTCACGGCTGCAGTCACCATCTACAGTGATTTTGGAGCCCAGAAAAATAAAGTCTGCCACTGTTTCCACTGTTTCCCCATCTATTTCCCATGAAGTGATGGGACCAGATGCCATGATCTTCGTTTTCTGAATGTTGAGCTTTAAGCCAACTTTTTCACTCTCCTCTTTCCCTTTCATCAAGAGGCTCTTTAGTTCTCCACTTTCTGCCAAAAGGGTGGTATCATCTGCATATCTGAGGTTATTGATATTTCTCCCGGCAATCTTGATTCCAGCTTGTGCTTCCTCCAGCCCAGCGTTTCTCATGATGTATTCTGCATATAAGTTAAATAAACAGGGTGACAATATACAGCCTTGATGTACTCCTTTTCCTATTTGGAACCAGTCTGTTGTTCCATGTCCAGTTGTAACTGTTGCTTCCTGCCCTTCATACAGGTTTCTCAAGAGGCAGGTCAGGTGGTTTGGTATTCCCATCTCTTTCAGAATCTACAGTTTATCATGATCCACACAGTCAAAGGCTTTGGCACAGTCGATAAAGCAAAAATAGATGTTTTTCTGGAACTCTCTTGCTTTTTCAGTGACCCAACGGATGTTGGCAATTTGATCTCTGGTTCCTCTGCCTTTTCTAAAACTAACTTGAATATCTAGAAGTTCACGGTTCACGTATTGCTGAAGCCTGGCTTGGAGAATTTTGAGCATTACTTTACTAGCGTGTGAGATGAGTGTAATTGTGTGGTAGTTTGAGCATTCTTTGGCATTGCCTTTCTTTGGGGTTGGAATGAAAACTGACCTTTTCCAGTCCTGTGGCCACTGCTGAGTTTTCCAAATTTGCTGGCATATTGAGTACAGCACTTTCACAGCATCATCTTTTAGGATTTGAAATAGCTCAACTGGAATTCTATCACCTCCACTAGCTTTGTTCATAGTAATGCTTCCTTAGCCCACTTGACTTCTCATTCCAGGATGTCTGTCTCTAGGTGAGCGATCACACCATCGTGATTATCTGGGTCTTGAAGATCTTTTTTGTACAGTTCTTCTGTGTATTCTTGCCACCTCTTATTAATATCTTCTGCTTCTGTCAGGTCCATACCATTTCTGACCTTTATTGAGCCCATCTTTGCATGAAATGTTCCTTTGGTATCTCTAATTTTCTTGAAGCCATCTCTGGTTTTTCCCATTCTGTTGTTTTCCTCTGTTTCTTTGCATTGATCACTGAGGAAGGC
Source organism: Redunca redunca (assembly GCA_006410935.1). Taxonomy (NCBI): domain Eukaryota; kingdom Metazoa; phylum Chordata; class Mammalia; order Artiodactyla; family Bovidae; genus Redunca; species Redunca redunca. The sequence continues at coordinate 135,486 of SJYQ01005665.1, read as the reverse complement.
TTTCTTATCTCTCCTTGGTATTCTTTGAAACTCTGCATTCAAATGGGTATATCTTTCCTTTTCTCCTTTGTTTTTCGCTTCTCTTCTTTTCACAGCTATTTGTAAGACTCCTCAGACAGCCATTTTGCTTTTTTGCATTTCTTTTTCTTGGGGATGGTCTTGATCCCTGTATCCTATACAATGTCACAAACCTCTGTCCATAGTTCATCAGGCACTGTATCAGATCTAATCCCTTGAATCTGTTTGTCACTACCATTTTAAGAGAGTTTATTTAGGTCATACCTGAATGGTCTAGTGGTTTTCCCTACTTTCTTCAATTTCAGTCTGAATTTTGCAATAAGGAGTTCATGATTTGAGCCACAGTCAGCTCCTCGTCTTGTTTTCGCTGACTGTATAGAGCTTCTCCATCTTTGGCTGCAAAGAATATGATCAATGTAATTTCAGTATTGACCATCTGGTGATGTCCTGCTCTTGTGTTGTTGGAAGATGGTGTTTGCTACGACCAGTCTGTTCTTTTGGCAAAACTCTGTTAGTCTTTGCTCTGCTTCATTCTGTATTCCAAGGCCAAATTTGCCTGTTACTCCAGCTGTTTCTTGACATCCTACTTTTGCATTCCAGTCCCTTATAATGAAAAGGACATCTTTTTTGAGCGTTAGTTCTAAAAGGTCTTGTAGGTCTTCATAGAACCATTTGACTTTAGCTTCTTCAGCGTTACTGGTCAGGGCATAGACTTGGATTACCGTGATATTGCATGATTTGCCTTGAAACAAACAGGTCATTCTGTTGTTTTTGAGATTGCATCCAAGTACTGCATTTTGGACTCTTTTGTTGACTATGATGGCTATTCCATTTCTGCAAAGGGATTCCTGCCCACAGTAATAGGTATAATGGTCATCTGAGTTAAATTCAGCCATTCCAGTCCTCCTTAGTTTGCTGATTCCTAGAATGTCAAAGATCACTCTTGCCATCTCCTGTTTGACCACCTCCAATTTGCCTTGATTCATGGACCTAACGTTCCAGGTTCCTATGCAATATTCTCTTTATAGCATCGGACCATTTAATTATGACCTTGCAATGTGACAAGTGACCTGTTTTGGTCTATTTGTTGGAAATGAGATGATCAAAGTTGTTTAATATATTAATGAAAATGTGTAGTAGAAAAGTGGTTACCTGGTATTATAGTGGCAAAATCTTCCAGTTCTACTGCTTACATGCTCTGTGCCCATGGAAGAGTCACCTCTGAAGTGAGACTACTACAAAGACCAAATGAGTTAAAAAGCATGAAAGTACTTTCTAATCGTAAAGCACTCTGCAGGTATTATTTATTTAATAATAGTAATATAGTTACCATTTGTTGTGCACCTGTTAAAGTTCAGAATGGTGCAAAGTACTTTACTTATGTTACTGAATCCCTGTAACAACACAAAAGGGTTTTTTCCAGTTTTTCAGGAAAGAAAACTCAGACTTGGCATAATATAGTGAGATAAGTTGCCCACGTTAGAACCTTATTTCCAGCCCAGGTCTCCCTGTTTCTGATCTTTATACCATGTTGTCATTTCACTCAGCTCACAAACAGTGTTAACACAAGGGATTATCAACATCATAGATTTTATTTGATAAAATCCAGACATTTTAGAGTTTGTAGTATTCCAACTGAAATAAAACGTAAGGTTTTGAAAGACAGCCCTAGATTCAGTTGGAGTTTTAAAGTTAAAATGGGGAAAACTTATCAAAAATTCATAAGGGATAGTAGATTAGCATTGACAGTATAGCATTGACATTTAAGAAAAAGCACAGCATGGAGATCAAGTAATTGGATTACAAAGGATTATCAAGGAAGGTAAATTATCTAATTATTCTTAACTTTTACTAAATTAAGGTGATGAGGTTGAGACAGGAAATTTTTTAGTTTTTAACAAAAGGATAGATTCTTGTTTTTTTTTAAAGCTTTAAAATCTTGATAGTACTTCATTCGAATTGAATGTGTGCTCAGCTGTGTCTGACTCTTTGCAACCCCATGGACTGTAGCCTGTCAGGCTTCTCTATCCATGGAATTTTCCAGGTAAGAAAACTGCAGTGAGTTACCATTTCCTTCTCCATAATACTTCATTATAGAATCACTTTTATAACATTGTTTTGGGAATTAGTGATGCTATTCAATCAAACATCAAATAAATTCTAAGTAGCCAGCATTGTTATAATCAAATTCTGTTTAAATATTTGTACTAAAGGTATCAACAAAATTTAGAGATATTTAAAGGAGTAGAACAGACTTCATCAAATATGATTACCTCTGAGAAGTGAAGGAGCTGGGAGGGAAAACTCTTATATTATATATATGTGCTTCTTATTTTATACCCTTCTGTTCTAGCTGAAAGCTTATTTCCATACATATAACTTTTGTAATATATGTTAAAAAACCTGTTATAATAGCCCTCTGGGGTACCTGAATTTGCTAGTAAAAATAAACTGTCAAACCAGTGTTACTTTTTGCTCTATTCATTTTTTTCACTTTGTTCTCAGTTTTTATGTACTCCTGAGAATACTAAGCCTTATTGCCTATGGGGAATTATTGTGTCTGACTCTGACAGTATTCCTGAATAAGGGAATGACAACCCACCCCAGTGTTCTTGCCTGGAGAATCCCATGTCCAGTGGAGCCTGGCAGACTACAGTCCATGAGGTGGCAAAGAATCGGACACGGCTGAGTGACTGTCACACCTTCACCTGACAGTATTGTTTTAGAAAATAGTGAAAGAAAAAAAATCCTGGAAAGAAAATAATGAAAGTAGAAATTTACATAGCTTTACATAGTTCATTGTTTCTGTGATAGTGTCTCTCATGTTTTATGTGTGGGGAGAATTATATCTCAACATTGAATCAAATATGGAATAGGCATGGGGTGATACTTAGATTTGGGACAGTTTTGATTAGTAGTTTTCTTAAAGGAAAAGGAAATAAATATTATTGGAACATCTTTAGAAAAAAATTTATTAATTCACAGCATGCAGCATATCCAGATATCTGCTTAACATGATTGAGACATGAAAAGCAATCTGTTATATCTTACATCTAAATAAAAAATATTTGTGAATTCTTAAGAAACAGTGAGAAAGAGGGGCGAATAGGAATGGGTGAAGTGTGGCCTTGGAGAGAAAGAGAGCAGTTTCTGAAATGAGTGAAGAATTTCAGCAAACTTAACAATGATTCCAGCCCAGTGTTCCATGGGCCATAGTTTGGGTAACAGTATCTGACATTTAACCAAGACAGAACTGGATCCTAGCAGAAGAATATGAGAGGTTGTTAGAATGAATCTGGACATATTTTTCACATCAACGTCTAAGAAAAAAAGTCACAAACCATAGAGCAAGGAAAGTTTCTATGAGAACTCTCTAAAATTTCTGAAATACATGTTAATTTCCAATTTTTGTTAGTTTCCTTTAGCAGTAAAGTCTCTAAACAAAAGGCTTGTCTGCTCATCCTTAGAACGTTCATTGAAAAGAAATAGAAAATTTCCTATCCCATAACTAGGGTAGAACAGAGAAAAACTGCTAGTTGGTGACAATGCTGAGGAGAAACACAAGAGGATACATAGGACCAGCATCTGAGAAAGTGACCCCAGGAGTTTAACAAACAGGGGTTCCCACGTGGCTTTCCTGATTCTCACTGTTTTCCATCCAGTATTGACTCTGTAAATGGTTTGCTTGAGGAGCTGTAGTCCTTAGAGTAGACCCTCGATACTTTAAGATTGAACAGTTATGGTCTAAATCAGCAGTTCCCAACCTTTTTGGCACCAGGGACCCGTTTTGTTGAAGACAGTTTTTCCGTGAACCAGGGTAGTGGGTGGTGGGTGATGGTTTCAGGATGATTCAAGTGCATTGCATTTATTGTGGACTTTATTTCTGTTACTAATACATCAGCTCTACCTCAGATCATCAGGCATTAGATCCTGACGGTTGAGGACCCCTGGTCTAAACTGTTCCCAGGGTGCTCCAAAGGAGTGTGACCAGTGGCGGGGCATGGGTTTGAATTCAGAGCTGCCATGCTGCATAGTTAAGCACACTATTCTAGCTGGCTGCCTAGAGACCCCACTGAGGCAGTTTTAGCTTCTTTTCAAAATTTCCACTATCATTTAGGCAGTAATTTCTATGGAGCTCTGTGTTATATGTATTATTCCCAAATGTTAGTGGTCTACTGTGGTCCCGAATTTTGCTGTTTGCCTTTGGCTTATCTTCTCCCACAATTGTATAAAAACACCAATATGTTTTCTCATAGAAGATTTCAAAATATTTAAGCAGAATATTTTTTAGCATACTCTTAGAGAGACTTTATCTTTCTCATTAGTGATATTTATTTTGTTATTTTTTTCCCCTCAGTTACTTTTTTTTTAGCCAAAGGAGATAACTTTTAAAATTCTTTTCTTTAACTGATTATGTCAGATTTGAAATTGTATTAATTTCCTCTATACAAGAGGACATCATTAGTTGCAAAATCATTGCTAAGGATAAAAATTCTTAAAATTAACCATTAANAAATTAACCATTAATTCCAATTATAAGTATATATAAGCTAGTGTTTCTATTAACAGAAAAGTAAACTCAAAAGCCAGGCTGATACTATTAATAATATGCATGTTATAAATACCTAAATGTTGTAAGACATGTGACAAAGTTCCTGTAGTCATCTCAAAATTAATGGCAACTACAGAATTTCTGGGTCCCATACAAAATAGGTGTATTTTTATTTAAATGAAACATTAAATTTCACTGTAATAATACAGAAATGTGAGCAGGAAGAGGAGATCATATATAATTTATGTGAAAAATGGAAGGTGTGATAGAAGTGTGATTTCATTTACTTCCTGGCTGATTTCAGAAAAGCTTGTAGAGTACAGTTGGATCTGGAATAGTTCATATAAATGAAAACTTAAAGAAAATACTCATGTGAAGAAATCGCTTCCTTCCTTAATTGCTGAGGGGTTAAGTGCTTTGTGTGATGATACTTTTAAAGGACTTAGGTTTCTTGGATAAAAGCTATTATAATAAATTCTCTTCTGTTCAGAATAAGGGATTGGCCATATCTTAAACTGATATAATGTCTAATAATAAAATATTCTAAAATTTTATGTATTTAGAGGTTCAGTCTTATTACTGAGTCATAGAATTCTTAAGATAAATGCTACTAATAAATGAAAGAATGAAAAAGATCATTAAGGAAAAATCACCATTTGTCGTATGAACGTAACAGTGTTATAGGTATTAAATCATCAGGTTATATTTTTTATAACAACCTTTTTGCTCAGTACAAATTGTACTTTTTCCTAAGTGTCGAAACCCTAATTATTAATATTTGGTTGTACAGACATATATGAACTCTCCCAATAACACTGCTAGATTTATTTTTAATGTTTAGAATGATATTTGCTAGACTATCACAGCACAGTTTTGTGGAAGATTTTAAAATATAATAGCTAATCTTTTAAATATCTAACCTTACTTGTATTTATTTTAGTTTATGATTGAAGTAAAGAATTCTGCTGTATCTTGTATACCAACTGATTGGGTTAAGGTTGGAAGGTAAGTATAAAAATACATGTTTTTTATTATTCATGTAGATTATAATAATAAATTGCCTTCATGCTTCTGGATTGTTCAAAGCACATCCTTGACATTAAAAGCAGTTCTTGCCCTTGAGTTTCCTTGTGGAACTTTTAATTAGAGAAATAATTATCTTAAACTCTTTTTTAATCATTGATTTTTAAACATTTTGTCCAAAAGGTGTTTTATTTGTATATATTTGTTTTCTTGTTTTGTGAATTACTATTTTATCCTTATACTTCAGAGTATACTTTAAACACATGAAAAGAGAAATTGCAGAACCTTCAATTATAAGATTAATTTGGTTGCTTGAACTTCTTGATGAATGCTATACCTGACATTTCTTTTAAGAAGCTGACATTTCATTTTCTGCCTCACTGAGCTCTGCCTTTCTTTATTCTTAATGCTTTCCATGGCACATATTTATACTAGTTCTTTACATGTTCTTTTTAAAAATTGTGTCTTGAATTCATGAAAATAATCAGAAACAAAATTAGAGAACCACAATGAGACCCTGCCTTTTCTTCTTGGTTAGGCATTAATCCTCAAGAGGTGACTCATTAAAGAAGTGGTTTTAGAGAAATTTATTTCCTCTTGTGAGTGATACTGTTTCTGAAATATTTATTCCTACTGTTAGTATGTTTGCATCAGCTTGAGATGAAAATGTTACATTTTCCTAAGATAGTAGAATAGGGACTAGTAGCTGGTGATGGTATTAAGGAATTCTGTGTTAAGAGTGGAAGGAAATTTTGACATGATTTAGACATGATGTGTGAATGATTATTAATTTATTATTTTAATAAAAAACCCTGTTATCCATGGCCACTATCAAAGGATCCTGAAAGCATAATCATGGGTTTCTTTAGCTCTAATACCATCTTTTTTTTTTTTTTTTAACCAGAAGCTGTAATTGAGTTTCAGATATTGTTGATTATACAAAATGTTTTCTTCTTCTGCAGGCATTCTTTCCTTTATCAATTTTTGTCCTATACTACAGCTAATGAATAGTAATACACTTTATGAAGAGAAATTACTAGAAATTGTGTTGATCTGTCTAGAACAACCACTGAAATGTCTCACTAAATGAGTTTTGTCAGAAGAAAAAGCTATGATTAATATGTTTGCATAGAAATCTAGATAACATACTTTAAAAGCAATAAGCAAGGCATAAATCAATACCACCATCTTTTCAATATTTCAGTGATATAAATCAAATGAATAAATGTGGTTGGGAAGGTATTTTTTATCTGTTTAGCCACCAGCGCCTTGATAGGAGTAAGTTAAAATATCATTAGTCAGATTTCGAATGCAAAAGGCTCATTTTCAGTAACTTGCCAAATTAAAGATAATTGTGACCATGTGTTAACAGGAGTGAGTGTGCAAACAGAGATCAGAGTACACTCTGTCATCACCTACCTATCATTCAGCCTTGACCTTTTCTTCTTAAAGTTTCCATCATAGTAATAGCATCAGTAAGCAGTAATCACTACCACAGTGGAATGGCTCATAACACTGAGTTCACTTCAGTTCATTTGCTCAGTTGTGTCTGACTCTTTGCGACCCCATGAACTGTAGCTTGCCAGGCTTCCCTGTCCATCGCCAACTGCCAGGAGTAGCTCAAACTCAAGTCCATCGAGTTGGTGATGCCATCCAACCATCTCATCCTCTCTCGTCCCCTTCTCCTCCTGCCTTCAATCTTTCCCAGCATCAGGGTCTTTTCTAATGAGTCAGTTCTTTGCATCAGGTGGCCAAAGTATTGGAGCTTCAGCCTCAGTCTGTCCAGTGAATATTCAGGATTGATTTCCTTTAGGAAATCATTGAGTACTAGTGACATGATTACTCTGCTGAGCACTATCTGATCCTCCCAACAGTACCTATGGGCTTCCCTGGTGACTCACATGGTAAAGAATCTGCCTGCAGTGGAGGAGATCCTGGTTCAATCCCTGGGTCGGGAGGATCCCCTGGAGAAGGGAATGGCTACCCACTCTAGTATTCTTGCCTGAAGAATTCTATGGACAGAGGAGCCTGGTGGGCTACAGTCCATGGGAAGATTGGACATGACTGCGCAAGTAATGTTTTCACTTTTCATGAGGTAGATACTATTGTTATCCTCATTTGATAGGTGAGGAAAGCTTTTAGTTTAGACAAAATCAGTTTTATTGGCCCAGAGTCACATAGATAATGAGTAAGTGACAGAGTTGGAATCTTACTGTGGATTCTCTGACTGGGGACCCATAGCACCCACCATTGTGTTCTGTAGCTTCTTGATGAGGAAGCAGAGTTTGCAAGCTCAGAAGAGGACTACTTGATATTTCTTCCCATCCAGGGTCACTGTGAATCTGCAGTTGGATCATGAACCCTTCTTTGACTGCCTCCTGAATTAATGCATTGTTGTTCATTGTAATGCCTTTTTTTAAATTGAAATACTTTAATCATACAGAAAAGTATAAAATATAAAAAATGATATGACCTTCACCAGTATATCCAACTCTTTGATTTGTTAGGTCTTAACTTTGTTATATTTGCTTCTGACCTTTTTCTTTTTAAACCAAACATTTTCATTTTGTATAATTCACAGAAAAAACCTCTTTACTTATGAAACAGAAATTCTAAACTTTGATTTTTGCCATATGGATATAACTTGAATTTTAAAAGCTTCCTAACAAAGTACTCTGAACTTCAAATACTTTATTTACAATAAAGATCTTTGGAATCAATAAGGTTTAGGATCATAATTAAAGAATGTTCTCTATTTACAGATGTTTACCTTCAAGGTTCATCAGAGAATAATAAATAATACTTTAATTTTCTGAAGTGATGGCATTACTGACTTTTAGTAACCTTGATTTCCTATTTGTGTTTTTTCTCCTCTTCTAGCACAAAAGCTGTGAGCCGCTTTCACTCTCCTTTTATTGTAGAAAATTACAGACATCTGAATCAGCTCCGGGAGCAGCTAGTCCTTGACTGCAGTGCTGAATGGCTTGCTTTTCTAGAGTGAGTTTACAATGAAAAATGTAATCTGACTTTTTGCTATGAGAAATAGACCGGAAAATCTTTCCACCAAAAAGAAAAGTAGAGATTACTGCTTGTGACCTGCCATAAAATAGTTGAGTACATGTGTTCTCTGATTTTATTTTTAATCTATTGAAATGTAAACTCATCTTAGTCTTTGGTAAGAGACCAAATATACTTTTTGTTACTGTACTAACATTTTGTTGCTAAGGATGTTTAGTAATGTCACTTTGAAATTCTACCTTGGGTTTTGTTTACTTTTCTCGTATAAAGGCTTAACATTTTCAGAGTTGGACAAGTATGGGTTAGTTGTTTTATTGCATTGGCCAGAAAGTTTGTTGTTACAGGAAATAAAGTCTGTACGTTGTTACAGAAAAACTCGAACGATCTTTTTGGCCAACCCACTATCTACATTTAATTTTTTTCTTACATTTTTGCATCCTTTACCTATTTCCCCCTACTTTGTATCTTGAAAAAATTCAAATCTGTGGGAAGTTGAAATGATGATCTCTGTACTCTTTCAGTTCAGTTCAGTTCAGTTCAGTCACGCAGTCGTGTCCGACTCCTTGCGACTCCATGAATCGCAGCATGCCAGGCCTCCCTGCCCATCACTAACTCCCGGAGTTCACTCAAACTCATGTCCATCGAGTCAGTGATGTCATCCAACCATCTCATCCTCTGTCGACCCCTTCTCCTCCTGCCCCGAGCCCTCCCAGCATCAGGGTCTTTTCAAATGAGTCAGCTCTTCACATGAGGTGGCCAAAGTATTGGAGTTTCAGCTTCAACATCAGTCCTTCCAATGAACACCCAGGACTGATCTCCTTTAGGATGGACTGGTTGGATCTCCTTGCAGTCCAAGGGACTCTCAAGAGTCTTCTCCAACACCACAGTTCAAAAGCATCAATTCTTTGGTGCTTAGCTTTCTTCACAGTCCAACTCTCACATCCATCCATGACCACTGGAAAAACCGTAGCCTTGACTAGATGGACCTTTGTTGACAAAGTAACGTTTCTGCTTTTGAATATACTATCTAGGTTGGTCATAACTTTTCTTCCAAGGAGTGTCTTTTAATTTCATGGGTGCAATCACCATCTGCAGTGATTTTGGAGCCCCAAAAAATAAAGTCTGACACTGTTTCCACTGTTTGCCCATCTATTTCTCATGAAGTGATGGGACCAGATGCCATGATCTTAGTTTTCTGAATGTTGAGCTTTAAGCCAACTTTTTTACTCCCCTCTTTCACTTTCATCAAGAGGCTTTTTAGTTCCTCTTCACTTTCTGCCATAACAGTGGTGCCATCTGCATATCAGAAAGTTTTTGATATTTCTCCTGGAAATCTTGATTCTAGCTTGTGCTTCTTCCAGCCCAGTGTTTCTCATGATGTACTCTGCCTATAAGTTGAATAAGCAGGGTGACAGTATACAGCCTTGACGTACTCCTTTGCCTATTTGGAACCAGTCTGTTGTTCCATGTCCAGTTCTAACTGTTGCTTCCTGACCTGCATATAGGTTTCTCAAGAGACAGGTCAGGTGGTCTGTGTTCTTTACCTAGGTTTATTGAAAGTGTTAAAATTTTACTACATTTGTTTTATATCTTCTTCACACTTTTTTTTTCTGAAACATTTTAGAGTAAGTTTTAGACATTATAACACTTTGCCCCTAAATACTTAAGCATACATCTTCTAAAAATAAGGACATTTTGCTATATAATTTTGCTACCACTGTTATACCTAAGAAACTTTAATTGTTGTTGTTCAGTTACCCAGTCGTGTCTGATTCTTTGCACCCCATGGACTGCAGCTACTAAGTTAAATATTAAATTGTCTCAATTCCTCTTCTCCCCATATTTTTATTATTTTTATTGAAATTGATTGATTTACAATTGATTTACAGAGTTATGCCAAACTCTGCTGTATATAGCACAGTAACCCAGTTATATACATATAGACATTCCTTTTTTATATTCTTTTCCATTATGGTTTATCATAGGATATTGAATACATTTCCCTGTGCTACACACTAGGACCTTGTTGCTTACTCATCTGTATATGTTAGTTTGCATCTGCTAATCCTAAACTCCCAGTCCTTCCCTCCCTCAGCCCCCTCCTCCTTGGCAACCACAAGTCTTTCCTCCATGACTGTGATTTCCCCTCCTCCCATATTAAAAAAAAAACTTTCACATGTTGCATTTTGTCTATTAAGTTTTGTTAGTATAATTTAATCTAGAATAGCCCTCTGCCTTTATATTATGAAATTTAAAGGGGAGGCATCCATGCCATTGTCTCAAAGAATGTCTCATTCTGGATTTATTAGCAATCACATGTTCATTGTAATAGTTTTAAGTTGGTGGTGTTCTGATAAATGGTGAATAGCCAGCTCTCTGGAGAGCAGTAGTATGTGTTTGATTTCTGTGGTATCACTACACCATCCAGGACTAATTACAAGCTCCTGCTGGCCTGGATTGAAAAGCGATGTGCACACAGTTGACTTTTATGAGTCCATAGAAGTCAGTTTCAGACCACCAGTCACCTAAGCACTTTGTTTATTAGCTCATTTTGTTTCATGAGAGCCCTAAGAGTGAAATATTGTTATCATCCCCAATTTACAAATGAATAAGGTGAGCGACACAAATAAAAAATAAGTTGTCCACCTTAAGACTGTAACCCAGATTCAACCCAGGGTGTCTGGTGGTAGGGCATGTGACCTATACTGTCAGGCTGTAGAGCCTGCCTATGGTGAATCAATCCATGGGAATCACTGGGAAATCTCTCAGTCTTGCTCTTTAAAAATTTAAACAGTATATTCAGTGTAGTCTTCAGGGGACTTTTTTTCCATTTAAAGTAACAACTCTGACAAGTGAAAAAGGAGGAACAAAACAGATATGTGACAGTTTTTAAAAGGTGGTATGTTGGTACTATCTCTTGTTGCCCAGAGGAGTTTTGAATTACAGGATCAGAAAGAGATTTCAGTACACTTATCCGGAATCTCTCGAGATTATCTTGACTCTGAGTCTTGAATCCGGGGATAGAAATTTGGTCTACTTACTTCCTTTTCCAACTTACTTTCAATTACCCTTGCTAAGGGTTTTCAGGGCTCTTGAGTTTTTGTTTTCCTGACTTTCCCCTTAGTGATATCACTGAGAACATGAAAAGTGGACCGATGCTTTCCCTTTCAAGCTTCAGGGACTATATTCTAGGGTCCTGGGATTCGATGAGGTTGTTTGTCTGCACTGTCTGCATAGTGTATGTGATTTTATAGGTCTGGGTTATGTTCTTTCCTGGTTCTAGAGTAGAGAAAGTTCAGGTCTCCCAGGGTAAAGATTTTGGCACTATCCTGATTCTTTATTCCTTTTTCCCCTTTTATCTATTATCAAATTCCTGTTTGTCTTTTTTCTCTTTGAAACATCTCTTTGATTTGCCCCTTCCTCTCCTATCCTCTTCTCACACCCGGCCATTCTCACTGTGTCAGCCCTCTGCCTGGGCCCTTCTACCCCATTAACCCAGGAGAATCCTGCTCTCATCATACTGTGGCTTGGCTGGAGTTGGGAGCTGCTGAGAGTAAGCTAACATTAAATAAAACAGCACAGAAGAATATGATATAATATATTGCTAAGTAATAAAAGGATGAAAAGTATTAAAAATGTGATGCCAGTTCTGTATGTGTAAATTCACATACATGCACAGCATATACATTTTTGTATTTTAAAATAGTAAATATATATGCTGTTATTAATATGC
>SJYQ01005665.1:91104-123095 GCA_006410935.1 Redunca redunca | reverse complement strand
TTCTGGAGGGTGAGATTACTGGAAGTTTAATGTACTTTGCAGATCCATGATATCAAAAGTTTGTGTAATATACATATAGTACTTTCAAATAGAAAAATATAAATTTTTTTATCTAAAGAATATTGGCTGAAATTTAGCTACAACATTTGCAGCTAGATCCCCACTTGAGAATAGCAGTGATTGTTAGACATACTATTTATTGAGGTGCCAGATGGTGTGAATATAATGTCATTTCAAAAATGATTAACCTCATTGAACTTGACACCAGAGGATTGAATACCAGCTATACAAGTGTTTTTGTCTCTTACTGAGATAATAACAGTTGTCCATTAGTCATATTACTTTATATTGAAATATTGCAAGAAATCAAGGCTGTAAGAAAGTCTGTGAATGGAACCCTCTCTCAAAAAACAGTGTCTCTTCTTTCATGTTCTAAAAAATGGGCTCTCGATATTGAATAATCTCAATTGCAAAATCTTTAATAATAAGATTATTGAATATTATTCAGTTGAATAAAATTACATCTCATACAGTAGTTCAAGGATTTTAGAAATACATTTACAAATAGAAAATAAAATATTCTCCTTTTTAATTAACTTCAAATATTATTGAATCACATCGGATGGTAAACTGTCATAATAACTTTAGAACCCCAGTGTCTTTAATCTTCTTCCCATGGACTCAGCAATACCTTTTGAGATTAAATCACAGTGATTAGTTGAAGTTGTTTTTGATGGCTTAGTGGTAAAGTTGTATGTTGTTATGACATAAACCCAAGTCTATTGGATTGTTACCTGAATTGTCCATTTTTCAGCCTGTCATTTTTCTAAAATGATCTCTTTGAAATTTGATCAAGAATAACAAATAGACAAAGACCAAGAAGTCAAGCAAGGCTTTGTAGGAGTTGTGATGGTGATGTTAAAGGTTTATGATAGCTTAAAATTTTTTTTACACGCCTTATTTATACAGTTGACATGAAAAGGAACATTGTTGTCCACAGCTAAATAAATTACCTTCTCTCTCCTGCTTTTTTTGCTGTTTCTAAGCTGAAATGGTACTGACCAAGAGTTAAGTTACTCACTTCAATCCTAGAAGTTAGATCATCAGGGATAGTTATCCTCAAGCTAAGGCTGTTGGGTAGTGACAAATTAGTGGCCTGGACAGGACCTGAGAAGGAAGGAGTGGGGATAAGAAAAAATCGGCTGTTTTTTAATTTTTTTTACTGTAGTGCCACAGATATATTGAACACTCAGATCCAGAGAGGCAAGAGCAGAAATATCAAATATGGCTGCTTTCTGGCAAAAGAGAGAGTGCCAGGATAGGAAGACCAGATGGATTAGTAATTAGAATAGGAGAAAAAAAAAAGTAATTAGAATAGGGACAGAATCAGCCACAGTCCAAGGGGTAGATGAGTGGTCAGATCTAAAATTGAAGCTAGACTAGAAATGACAGGGCACCCTCAGAAATGTTATGTCCATACAGCACATGGCATCTTCAAAACTAAGAATCATTTTTAAGGTGGCAGCTGAGTGCTCCTGTTTAATGTCAGGGTCCAGTCTCCTTTGTGTTTGGTATTTTGCACAGACTCTTAACATTGTTAGTGGTAACCATGTAGTCCTTCTGAGTAACTTTAATTTGGGGGAAACAGGTAAATTATATTCATTATGCTCTCCTTGTTTATGAGTCTCTCAATTTGCTGACAAAGGTCCATCTAATCAAAGCTGTGGTTTTTCCAGTAGTCATGTACGGATGTGAGAGGTGGACCATAAAGAGGGCTGAGCACTGAAGAATTGACAGTTTTGAACGGTGGTGCTAGAGAAGACTCTTGAGTCCTTTGGACAGCAAGGAGATGAAACCTGTCAATCTTAGAGGAAATCAACCCTGAATATTCATTGGAAGGACTGATGCTGAAGCTGAAGCTCCAGTACTTTGGCTGCTTGATGCAAAGAGCTGCCTCATTTGAAAAGGCCTTGATGCTGGGAAAGATTGAGGGCAGGAGAAGGGATGACAGAGGGCGAGATGGTTGGACAGGAGTTTGAGCAAACTCAGGGAGATAGTGAAAGGACAGGGAAGCCTGGCATGCTGCAGTCTGTGGCAGCTCAGAGTTGGATGCAGCTTAGCAACTGAACAAGTTATGTATCTGCTCAAGACAAAGAAGTTCAAACTATACTGTGAATATACTCTGTAATTCACAAATAGTCAGAATTAAAACTGAATATTTAAAATGTTCTAGTATCTGGAAAAGTCATTTACATAGAATATCTTATTTTAATATTAATACAAAGTCAGAAGTTATGGGTTCTAAAAAACCAGTACAATGGTAATAATATTGGAATAACTGATCACATAGTAGCTTAATCTGGATATCCTTTTCTAGTAGGAAGCACTCTAAAAACCTTTGGATTTAAGAAGTAAACAGACTAAATCTCTCAGTTTCTGAAACCCACAGTATTAAATAGACAAATATTTTTTAAGAGATGCATTCAGTATAATACTCGTCTCTTTTGGAGAGGATCATCTTTAGAAGGTTATAAGGAACTCCTATGATAAGAGATAATGAAAGTATCTAAGCAAAAAAAGGAAAGGAAAACCCCTACATACAGTGTATGTTTTTTCTAGCGTAAGTCTTTCAATGCGAGTCTTTTAAACTTTTAGATCACCAGCTACCTAATTAGCCAAGATTTAAAGTGACCTTTTTAAAAAGTCTAATATTTAATTTCTATATGAATTATTAATAAGAAAATTGAAGATCACTAAAAAAAGTACCTTTCTTCTTGCTTGCCTTCAAAAAATTTATTGTAGTGTCAACTCTACCATTAGATGTTAGATAAATCAGGTGGACCTGATGAGCTCTACCATTGAGACACTTCTAATAAATTTTAGGAGAAGATATTGAAACTGTTTTCCTAGTTTGGACAATGCTATGAAAGATATGTGCAAAGCGAAGCTGATCCATTTGGGTAGTTCATGATGTCATTTAAGTTAAATGAAAATAATCTCTACATTAGTGTTAATTAGGTCTGAGTTCACAGTCATGGTCAGATGAAATGTGCAATATGGTATTCAGGACTTCCCTGGTGGCTCAGACGGTAAAGCATCTGTCTACAATGCTGGAGATCTGGGTTCGATCCCTGGGTCGGGAAGATCCACTGGAGAAGGAAATGGCAATCCACTCCAGTACTATTGCCTGGAAAATCCCATGGCCAGAGGAGCCTGATAGATTACAGTCCATGGGGTCGAAAAGAGTCGGACACGACTTAGTGACTTCACTTCACTTCACTTCACTTTGTAAAGAAACTATTTAAAATATATATATTTTTTCTTTTTCCAAATAAAGTCTCAGTAATCAAGTTATTAAACAGAAAATAGTTCAATGTGATTTCCACCTTTCTTAACTGCTAGCTATGTGCCTAGTTATTTGTTTATGCTCATCATAGCTACCAAACTGATTACTTATTGTACAGTTTTTATAGCTCTAAAAAATCAATTTGCTCACCTTTTTGTTGTTGTTGTTGTTGCTTCTGTAGGAATTTCAGTGAACATTATCACACCTTGTGTAAAGCAGTCCATCACCTAGCAATGATTGACTGCATTTTCTCCCTGGCCAAGGTTGCTAAGCAAGGAGATTACTGCAGGTAATGTGTTTCGTTTCGTTTTGTTTTGTTTACCTCAGCCCTTTTCAGTGCTTTAGAACAGATAGAATTTTTCAATTAATTTAGTGTTCCTTGGTGGCTCAGCTGGTAAAGAATCTGCCTGCAATGTGGGATACATGGGTTTGATCTCTGGGTTGGGTAGATCCCCTGGAGAAGGGAATGGTACCCACTCCAGTATTCTGGCCTGGAGAATTCCATGGACTGTATAGTCTGTGTGGTTGCAGAGAGTCAGACCTGACTGAGTGACTTTCACTTTCATTATAAAGTATTAAAATTATTCAAATATGTTGAACTCTTGGTAAAGCTGAATGTTGGACACATATAGCTTGATTTAAAATTAAGAAATTCCTTTCTTGCTCTACCATTGAGTATAATGAAAGCAGATGATGACTATAGCTAGAGGGAAATGTTACATATTTCAATTTTTAGGTTTATGTGGGTGACATTTTTTATAGAGGAGCCATCCTTTCATTTGTTAGCATTCACTTGAACACTTATGATATGTTTAACTTTGTAATTATAAAAGTCTTATTTAAACATCATCTAAATCAGATATGGGGGAGACTTAAGGTATGATTCATTTTAAGGCAAATTCCACTCAGTTGCTCTCAAGTTGCTCTTCCTTAAGACGAAATCTTAAGCTAAAGCTTTGGTTCAGTGCTCTGCCTTCCAGGCCCACTGGGGCACAGGGGTCCTGCTTTCCAGACCTGAGGGGAGAGTAATGCTGTTCCCATAGCTTTGCTGGGCAGGGGTTGGGCCCCTAGGGCTCCAGGCTGCCCAGTCCCCACAGTGGTTCGTTCCGTGGCCAAGCTCTGCTTCTGAGGTGGCCCCACTTCTGCTTGGTGTTCTGTGCCTGGGCTTATTCCAGCAGCTCCCGTAGGCTGCAATTCTGCATTGGGGGCTCTCTGTGAAGCCCTTTCGGGGGCCCTGTGGGGTCTCTTATGTCAGAGTACTAGCCTATTCCTGAGGGCTCTGCCCTTAAGACCTAATCACCTCCCCGCGGCATAGGTTTGTTCACCAGCCTGGTTATTTTAACTACTAATCTTAAACTAAGTTTCATAGCCTCTGTGCTCCTCAGTTTCTTCATATTCTTCACAAAATAATACCTACCCCTTAGAAATGTTGTATAAATTAAATGAGATAAAGAGTTTATGAAATTTTTCAGGAGAACTAGGCAGATGATAAATACTTAATAAACAGCAATAGTTACTCACTGATGTTTATTAAAAAATCAGAAAGAATTAAGTATTATAAAATTTTTNACTAGGCAGATGATAAATACTTAATAAACAGCAATAGTTACTCACTGATGTTTATTAAAAAATCAGAAAGAATTAAGTATTGTAAAATTTTTTTGCTGTTAATAAAAACATCTGAGCTTATGGGTTGTTAGTATCTTTCATACCTATCATTATTTATTTTTTAAAAATCACTTTTTGTTTTCTATCAGTTCACAATCTTTTCTGTATTTTTGAATGTGGTAAGCATAATTATCTCAAAGTCTGTGTCTGATGATTCATATGTCTGTAGTCCTGGTGGGTCTCTTTCTATTGTCTGTTGTTTCTGTTCATTTTCATTCATGCATCTCTTTGAATGCCTGCTTATTTTGATTATCTTCTGGGCATTATATTTGCAAAGTCATTTGTAGAAATAATTTGATGTATATTTCTCCGAAAGGGTCACATCTTAAGACACTAATGTTGTTCTGGCATCACTTAGTCCACATCAGAGCTTGAGAAGGTTCAGAAATTCAAAGGATTAAAGAGTCAAAAGTTCAAAGATTCAAAGCCTGCAGTTCTCACTTCAGATCCAGTCTTCTGCCTGGTGTGCAGTCTTTTGGTGTCTCAATCCAGATTAAAGCTGTTCATAGTGCTCAGCGTCCCCTCAGAAAGCAGCAGAACTCAGCAAACACCCTCCGTGGTCCTCTATCCTACCCCGGCTCCTGGCCCGGTAATTCCTTGTTGCCTTGTTAGTTGTCAGGTGGCTTCAGGTAGTATACTTCAAGTAAAATACAGGTTTTCTATACTTTATCCAAGCCTTTTATTTGTCCTCAGTAGGATTGTTCTAAACCACATCTTCTGTTAGTAAGACAGTTTCAGGAAATGTCACATGCTAAAATACTTTCCAAATTGGATACTATATATTTTATAGTAAGAAAATTTCACCTGAAAAATTTTAAATGAAAATTGTGCCATCATGTTTAAGTAATACAATCAGTCTCTCTCTTTTTTATTTTTTTGGAAGCCATAAAATTGAGTGTAAATAGCCATGAAATAGGAAGCTTTTTTCTAAAATGCATTTAAAACTAGTATCTAAATAATCTGAAGTTTATGCTCTTTTCCCTTAGATTTCCAGCTTGTTTAAAGATTTTTAGGCGTTTGAGTTATTGCAGTTAGTTCAAATTGATCATTGGCTTCATAATTACAGTCGTCTTTCTAAATGTTATTAGGACATTTTATTCACTATACTCTAAATCGTTATACAGAAGTTCTTATTCTAGCTCTTTCTATCCAATTTGTATTCTGGACATTGTACATTTTTACTAATATAGACTGTTTCTCTGGCTCACTTAAAGGAGAATGATGCAGTTTTAAAAATATAAAATAAAATAGGTAAACTTGTTTAAGGTTAGTGTTTCATTCTTTTCAGGCAGCATCCAGATTTTCTCGGTTCTTTCTCTTCAGTGCCACTAAATGCTATCAACATTTCATATCGTTTTACTATCACTGTCCTGTCCTAATAAATCTTCTCAGGTCTCTGAATAATCATTCGCTTCATGCTGTACCAGAAAGTGTTGTCATTATGTAGTTTTGAAGGCAACAGAGTAAGTCAGGGTAGATTTTAGAGCAGAACAAATCACTCAGATTTTTGTTTTAAAGTGAAAACCTTCCTGGGAAGTCGTATCAGTGTCATGAATATGATATGTTGATTTCACTTGGCAGAGCACTTAGAATTTTAAAACTGATATAATTTATAGTTGGTTTCATCATTTTTTCTTTATAGTATATTCATAACCTATATAGATAAAAATTCTCTTTTAAAATTATACTCTAAAATTTAAAAAGTGTCATTTTCTTGTAACTTTAAATGTCCCTTTTCAAAAGGTGATTTCAGATCATTTACTTGGAAGATAGTTTAGTAATTTTGTTCTAGAGATGTGAACGTATACTCTCAGGGTTTTGTTAGTCAGATATATTTAAGAAGAATTCAAGTATTCAGGAAAGTATTATTTCTTGGTGTTATGAGTATGTTCAGAAATGTGCTTATATGTGAAAGGTCTGAGTCTAAAAACTCGAGATCACTGATAGGATATTAAGATGAAAAAGAAAAGGGGTCAAGAAATTGATGAAAAGACGTCAACCTTACGAAGCAGTGAGTGCATATTTAAACAATGAGATCACACTGTTAAAATTAGAAAGTTTGATAATACCAGATTTACTAATAGGTAAGGGTATGTTTTGGCCTTGGAGTACAAAATGAAGCAGGGCAAAGACTAACAGAATTTTGCCAAGAAAACACACTAGACATAGCAGACACCCTCTTCCAACAACACAAGAGAAGACTCTACACCTGGACATCACCAGATGGTCAATAGTGAAATCAGATTGGAGAAGCTCTCATACAGTCAGCAAAACAAGAGTGGGAGCTGACTGTGGCTCAGATCATGAATGCCTTATTGCAAAGTTCAGACTTAAATTGAAGAAAGCAGGGACCACTCAGGTATGACCTATATCAGATCCCTTATGATTATACAGTGGAAGTGACAAGTAGATTCAAGAGACTAGATCTGATAGAGTGCCTGAAGAACTATGGATGGAGGTTCATGACGTTGTATAAGAGACAGTGATCAAGACCATCCCCAAGAAAAGAAATGCAAAAAGGCAAAATGGTTGTCTGAGGAGGCCTTACAAATAGCTGAGAAAAGAGGAGAAGCTAAGGGCAAAGGAGAAAAGGAAAGATATACCCATTTGAATGCAGAGTTCCAAAGAATAATAAGGAGAAATAAGAAAGCCTTCCTCAGTCTTCAGTGCAAAGAAATAGAGGAAAACAATAGAATGGAAAAGACTAGAGATCTCTTCAAGAAAATTAGAGATACCAAGGGGATATTTCATGCAAAGATGGGCACAGTAACAGACAAAAGTGGTATGGACCTAACAGAAGCAGAAGATATTAAGAAGAGATGGCAAGAATACACAGAACTATACAAAAATGATCTTCACTGCCGGGAGCCAGCACGGGAGATCCCACCCATGACAAGGTCATGCAGGACTCCAGGGAATCCCTGGGCCATCCGACCCATGACAAGGTCACACGGAAGAGTCCTGATGAGCAAGGCCTCAGGACTCGACGGACCCCCTGGACCTGCTCGAGCATCTGCCCCCGAACCAGAATCTGTCTTATTATTTTATGTCTTTCACCAGCTCTTCTGACATTAGCAAGGGGCTGTCCGTGACCAAAAGAGTTAACTTAGGGCTCTAGTTGATAAATTTCCTAGGCGTGAAAGGAGTGTTTCAAACCCTCTGTTAGCATTCTAGTTTACTTGGCAGGTTTATCCAGACTGTTGCAACATTGTTGAGCCTATGCTAACTGCCAAGTTCTCACATCCCTTATCCATTGTGTTCCTGGGAGTGCATATAGTCAGGATGTAGAAGAAACAAGTAATAGCCTTAGCATTAGCAACATTAGACTTTGAGTTAATAAGGTCTTTCTTTGCTGTAACTGCAGTTAATAAGGTCTTTCTTTGCTGTAACCCGCTGAATCTTTGCTCCATAAAAATGTAACTCTGTACTTTAAGGGTACACAGGCTAAGAATTTAAGAAGAAACACTTTAAGGAAAAAATCATTGTTCTGGTATTCTGGCTGAGCAACCTTTATCAAAAGGAGGTCATGGAATATCAACAGGCCTCTGGAATAGAAGACGATGTACAGAAAATAAGACTTTTGCAGGAAGGAACCTGATATTGATAAGAGTTATTACTGATGGAATGTTGAGTTGACTCTGCATTTTTCACCTTGCTGTATGTATAACTTAGGGTATAAAAGCCCCGAGAAGAATAAAGTAAATGGGCCTCGCTCACCGAAGAAGCTTGGTCACCCCGTGTCATTCTTTCCTTATCTCTATCTCTATCTTTCTTCATTCGCTGACGTCGTCCATCCTGAGGATATCCCTGTAC
Organism: Redunca redunca; assembly: GCA_006410935.1. Taxonomy (NCBI): domain Eukaryota; kingdom Metazoa; phylum Chordata; class Mammalia; order Artiodactyla; family Bovidae; genus Redunca; species Redunca redunca. Next base: position 114,268 of record SJYQ01005665.1, on the reverse strand, counting down.
TCTGCTGAGGCTGGACCTCGGCACTTCACGACTTGGATAATCACGATGGTGTGATCACTCACCTAGAGCCAGATATCCTGGAATGCGAAGTCAGATGGGCTAAGGAAGCATCACTATGAACAAAGCAAGTGGAGTTGATGGAATTACAGTTGAGCTATTTCAAATCCTAAAAGATGATGCTGTGAAAGTGCTGCACTCAATATGCCAGCAAACTTGGAAAACTCAGCAGTGGCCACAGGACTGGAAAAGGTTAGTTTTCATTCCAATCCCAAAGAAAGGCAATGCCAAAGAATGTTCCAACTACTACACAATTGCACTCATCTCACACACTGGTAGTGCTCAAAATTCTCCAAGCCAGGCTTCAGCAGCACGTGAACTGTGAACTTCCAGATGTTCAAGCTGTGTTTAGAAAAAGCAGAGGACCAATCACATTGCCACACTGGATCACTGAAAAAGCAAGAGAGTTCCAGAGAAACATCTACTGCTTTATTGGCTAGGCCAAAGCCTTTGACTGTGTGGGTCACAACAAACTGTAGACAATTCTTCAAGAGATGGGAATACCAGACAACCTGACCTGCCTCTTGAGAAATCTGTTTGCAGGTCAAGAAGCAACAGTTAGAACCTGACATGGAACAACAGATTGGTTCCAGATCGGGAAAGGAGTACATCAAGGCTGTATGTTGTCACACTGCTTATTTAACTTATATACAGAGTACATTATGCAAAATGCCAGGCTCCATGAAGCACAAGCTGGAATCAAGATTGCTGGGAGAAATATCAATAACCTCAGATACTCAGATGACACCACCCTTATGGCAAAAAGTGAAGAACAACTAAAGAGCCTCTTGATGAAAGTGAAAGAGGAGAGTGAACAAGTTGGCTTAAAGCTCAACATTCAGAAAACGAAGATCATGGCATCCGGCCCCATCACTTCATGGCAAATAGATGGAGAAACAATAGAAGCAGTGACAGACTTTATTTTGGGGGGCTCCAGAATCACTGAAGATGGTGGCTGCAGCCATGAAATTAAAAGACAGTTGCTCCTTGGAAGAAAAGTTATGACCAACCTAGACAGCATATTAAAAAGCAGAGACATTACTTTGCCAATAAAGGTCTGTCTAGTCAATGGTATGGTTTTTCCAGTAGTCATTTATGTGTGAGTTGGATGTGAGAGTTGGACTATAAAGAAAGCTGAGCACTGAAGAACTGATGCTTTTGAACTGTTGTGATGGAGAAGACTCCTGAGAGTGCCTTGGACTGCAGGTAGATCCAACCAGTCCATCCTAAAGGAAATCAGTCCTGAATATTCATTGTAAGGACTGATGTTGAAGCTGAAACTCCAATACTGGGGCCACCTGATGTGAAGAACTGAGTCATTAGAAAAGACCCTGATGCTGGGAAAGACTGAAGGTAGGAGGAGAAGGGGATGACAGAGGATGAGATGGTTGAACGGCATCACTGAGTTGATGGGCTTGAGTTTTAATTAAAAGCCATTTAAATTTTAACTTGCATTTAAAAATATGCATGTCCCATGATTTGGAAATTCCATTTCAAGCATTTCCTCTGGCTTAGAGAAACACTTGAAAATATGCACATGTATGTGTATATATGGTTGTTCATTGGAGCATTGTTTAAAACATTGAAAGTCTAGACAGTCTGAATGTTCAGTAGTGGAGATAGCTAACTTGCTGTTCAGCAGCTTTGAAAGAATGCCTCCAAGGAATAATCTTTCATCTTCAGTATTCTATATCATCAGGGTTCACTGGACCTATTTTCAGCTTCTGAGTTTTATAAAGGTCTTTTAAAGAAAAAAGGGAAAATTTCCTTTTTTTTTTAAAAGGAGAATAAAATTTATTCAGTCTTATATTCACCAGATGAGCCCATTGGACCCTTTTATAAATCTAAAATGCATTTTGAGATCTTTAATAATGTTTATCTTGCTTCTGTCTGGAATGCCTTACTATCTCATCATGATAGGAATCATTTCATCACTGTTTATCACTATTTCCCAGCATGCTGTAAAAATCTAAAATAAGGAAGCTGGAAATACAGAAATGAGATAGAAGTCACTGTCATATCATTCTTCATTTTTCTCATTGTGTTTGCCAAACAGTTACATCATCTTTCAATGAGATATTAAAGTAGACTGGCGATGCCACTGTTGCAGTTTTCTTTCTGACTTTGACTGAAATCAGTTGAGAATTCAGAATTTTTCTTTTCACTCATAATAGCAAAAAGAAAAAAACTGACAGAAGACATTTCATTTCATTATTAGATTATTCTAAAGATGAATGTGAAAAGAAGGATAGCAGTGCTCTATATACTAGTGATAGTAGTGAAATTTCTTGTATAAAACAAAATCTCAGATTATGAGTGTTCAGATAATATATCTTAGGTGTGTGTGAATAAGATATTTGTGAGGGCAAAGTGAAATGGAATATTTGTATTCAGTTTGTTATTCCAAAAGATGCACCCATCATGCAGTACTTAGTGACAAGAATTGGAACCATCATGATTTGCTAAAAACACATATGGGAGTATTCTTTTATGATATTTGTGCCCTAAAATTTACTTGATACTGTTTGCTTGGGGATAGGTGCTGAAGAAAATAGATGATATAAAATAAAAGTACTCATTTGATCGATTATTCAAATTGTGTTTATAAATGTAGGTATGAAAATGTTTTGTAATCATGAAGCAAAGAAGATAGCTATCTTCTCTTTATCAAAATTACAAGCTTTAAAAGATTTCAAAATGTTCTTCAAACATTGCATTTTCGTCACAAGTGGGAGAAGAACCAGAAATAAGGATAAGCTAGAACCTATTAGAAATGTATTGAACTTTAGAATTAGTATTTATAAGTGAATATCATCCGTGTGCCTACATGACAGCTGAAGTTACTTAGATTCATAGTGTGTTGCCCATTCTGGGTATATATGCCTGTTGTTTAGTCACTAAGTTGTGTCTAACTCTTCTGCAACCCCATGGATTGTAGCCTGCCAGGCTCCTCTGTCTGTGGGATTTCCCATGCAAGAATACTGGAATGGGGTTGCCATTTCCTTTTCCAGGGGATCTTCCTGACCCAGGGTTTGAACCATTGGCAGGCGGATTCTTTACCACTGAGCTACCAGGGAAGCCCTATATGTGCTTTAAAAACCTGGAAAATATGGAATAAAAAATTGAAATTTGCTATGTTTGGATTCTCACTAGTTGTCATGACTTTCCCCCTCACTGTTATTTTTTTTCTCAATTCTACATAGTACTTATAAAATGACTTAGAAAGACTTAAAGAAATAAAATGAGAGTCCACTGGACCCACATGGTAAATGGTGAAGTCTATCTTTTATAGATATCAAGGAATATTAAGGGGGGGGAAGTAGTTGTGGATGATGAATTACAGTATGATTCTTGGTTTTTGTTATTGTTGTTTGTTTGTTTATTTTTAAAGAAGAAATCAGAAAGCAATCCAATGAATTTATGGAAACGTAAATGCATAGAAGAACGTTGGGAGAGGTAGACACCTGACTGGAAAAGGTGGACGCCAGACTGCTCTCAGTGGTAACCTCTGGGGAGGAAACTGAGAGAAGGCTGGCGCTCAGAGAGCTTGGATAAATTAATGAAGGTTTCAGTGAAAACAGAAATATAAGACCTTAAGAAACAAGCAAGGCAAATAAACATTTTTTTATATCAAAAAAAGTAAAAGATACTAAAGACCATAGAAAGATGTTTTAATTAAACAGAATGTGAAAATTGTAGGTCATTCTGTCCCTGAGTCCAACATACAATTTATATTAATGTAATAATCTAGAAATCATTTTGCATGATTTTTAAAATTTTGTTTATTGCTAAAAATATTTTAAGTAGCAATAATCTGAAGTGTAATTTTTTTAATGAATATATCTTAGAGAGTAGTAGAAAAAGAAAAAGGATCTTATAAGGGAGATCTTAGTTATAGAGCCATCATAGGACTCTTCTAAAGTTTGTGCTTCAGAGCACTGTAATTATAATAATTGTCTTTCCAATTCTGATTCTACAGTTGAGTTTAAACTTTTATACTCAGCCTTGTCCTGAGCATATGTTCTTAAAGTCCATGTTTAAGGTTTGGTTGTGTGTTTGACAGACTGTCCACAAAAATCTTCATGCTTTTTGAGATTTTTAAAAAGTCTTCTTTCCTTGCCTTGTTAATTGAAACATGCTTCTTCTCGCAGACCAACTCTACAAGAAGAAAGGAAAATCCTAATAAAAAATGGCCGGCACCCTGTGATTGATGTGCTGCTGGGAGAGCAGGACCAGTTTGTTCCCAACAGTACAGATTTGTCAGTAAGTATCACATCATGACAATAAAAGGTTGAAGATGATAACATTGATCTCGAACTTTTAAATACCATATGATGTTTTGAAAATTTACCCAAGTTTTGCCTTTGGCTTTAAGTCAACTAATCCATGGCTATAGTTTTATACTTAACACCATATATGGAGTCAGTGCTATTTCCAGTAAAAGATTATCCATAGAGGGAACAATTTAGCAACTAAAAGATTAGCCTTAATTAGCTGGTAACCCAGCAAAAATGTTTTGTATTTTTTAATGCCCACAGGTGTGCTAATGGAGAGGAATCACACCATGGTTTTTCAAATTCCTGTTGGTGTATAGTATAGGCTTTGTCTTGTGGTCCGTTTTCAGATATTTTGTGAAAGGATCACAGATGCTTCAGCTGATTTCAGTGATAAGAATTTTTGTCATTAAAAAGAAAAAGAATTTTTGTTGTATGGACTAGGGTTCTCTTATAGAACATTAATGATTTATAGTATTTTTTCATCTAACACTTATTTACTGAGTACCTTTTTAGCCCCAGGTAGTGAAACAGAATATTAAGACAGGCAATGGAAAGCAAGACAGAAGTATGCCCTGCCTGTAGACAGCTTGTGGTCTAGCAGGGAAGATAGATTATTATAATGTGGCTCGGTCAGGCCAGGATGCAGGAGACCAGGTGTCATAGAGCATGTAGCAGATTGACACAACCCGGAGTTAGGGAGAGTGTTTGGGAAGGTTTCCCAGGGATGAGATACTGAGCGAGTGAGTCAGTGCGGACCAGGGAAATGGAGATGATTATTCCAGGGCAGGAACCAGGGTGGTAGAGTCTAGGGAAGCAGTGCCGGGGGTTCAGGGAACTGAAAGATGTTGCATAAGGTTGGGGCATAGAATATAAAGAAACAAGTGTCAGAAATAAGAAAGAAGCCAATTTGTTTAAAGCCGTATTAAGGAGTTTAAAGGTTTTTTGTGTTTTGTTTTTTTTTCTTAAAGGATTGAGAATGCTAGGAAAAGTGTTTAAACCTGCAGAAAAAAGTGAACTTGTGTGTGTATGTTTGTTACACCGAGTTACATTGTCCATGATAAACAGCTATGCACTAATTCAGGTGATAAGGGTAATTTTACTCCTTAATACTGTTGCGTAGGAAAAAGAGTCTAGCTTGAACTGAGTACAGTTTGTGCAGAGATGTTTTTGTTTGTTCAGTCACTAACTCGTGTACGACTTCTTTGCCATCCCACGGACTGCAGCACACCAGGCTCCTCTGTCCTCCACTATGTCCCAGAGTTTGCTCAAATTCATGTCCGTTGAGTCAGTGTTGCCATCTAACCATCTCATCCTCTGCCGCCCTTTCAGAGATGACTAGGTGTCTTAAAGTAAGAATGAGCAAGTAGGGAGGAGGGCTGGGCATGGGCAGGTTCAAGGAAGTGGAAACAGAAAAACTGAGAAAAGGAGTTTGGTTAATGTGAAACCCTTCTGGGTTTCATAACTGGCAACTGTTGCTGATCCCCTCCCATGGGGACTGAGAAGGACAGTGAGTTATCTCCATGGATGTTTGCATTTCAAACAGAGGCTCCACATGTATTTCTAAGTGGTGGAAGACTTACCTCTTAAAGAGGTTAGAGAAAGGATTTATAACCACAAGATTTCTGAAGTAATTGCTCCAAAAAGTAGGTTTGATGTCTATCTTTCACTAGGTTTTGGCTGAAAATTCTTTCCTGGCACTGTTGTGCTTTTGTAAGCAGGGACTTTAATAGGGACTGGGATCATCCCAAGATTGTGGCCTTGAGCTGGTAAATAGAAACTGTATGCTGGCTTTTGTTCTGGTCTCTTAGTGGGGAGGGAATGAAATCACATGTGCTGAGAGGGTTGCACCTGTTATAGGCCAAGGTTGGGACCAGGTGGGCTCAGAGGAGCCTGACTAGCATTTGATCAAGGAGGAAGTTTCTGTCAACACAGTGAAATTATCTGGTGATGATATGAAAGAATTAACATGGAAGGAGTCGCTAAGTGAGGGAGGTTGTATCAGAAAATGAGGTTCCTGACTTCCAGATTCCAGAGGCAGTGTGCTGGGTGACAGAAAGATCCCAGGGATGGCCATGGAAGGTGAGCAGAAGTGGAGGAGGTCTTTGGAGATGAGGAGATCGAGAAACAGCTTTTGAGAAAAAGGCATCCATAGATGTGTTGAAATTGTCTTAACAACTTGATTTGTAGTGGAGTGCGAAGGTGGTCCAGGTGTCAGAGATTCCAAGAGATGTTGACTTGATGAGCTGGAGGTCGATGGTGAGGCCCTAAAGAAGCAGATATGGGAGAACCTTTGAACCCTGAGATGCAGATGATAGGATGTGGCAAAAAGCTCATCCTTGGAGTGAGAGAACCGCAGGGGAGAAACAGCCAGCTTTCAGCTCAAGTCAGTGTGTGAAGGAAATGTTAAGCAAGGAGGCTAGAAACATAGAAGTCTTGGGGAATTTTTCAGAGGACAGTGAGAAAATTGAAATGTAGGGAATCAGTTGGAAATTAGGTCAGACAAAAGAAACCCAGGAGGGCAAGACAGTTGGGAATGTCACAGAATATTCCATCTTGGGCTGTGAGCAAGGGTGACAGAGATGTGAGCCTGCTAAATTTGGTTGACCACAAGGGTGGGGCAAGTAAAAGGAAATACTTTGAATTATATCTAATTTAATAATACATTTTTGATATTGCTGACAGAAAAAAAAATGCACAACGTGAGAGCTGTGTATTAAGTTTTTATGTGGGGCAAAATGAGGACTATAGCCTAGGAGATAGTGTTTCACATAGCTCTGAGAAACTGCTCCAGAGACATGGGGGGAAGGCCATTGTTATGTATGATTTTAGTGAAGTGGGGTACGTGCAGCTAAGCACACATTTTGGCAGATGCTTACTGCTAGTCACAAGGAGCAGATGTCACCATTAATGATTTTAGTGCTTTTCTAGATATGAGGAGATGCAAGAATTGGACTCAAAATCTTCTCCGGCAAATAAGCTAACTATCTAAAGACCTGGCTGCCAGTTTTTCCCAAAGCCCAGAGTGCCTGATTCCTGACCTCCACCCTGAACTCCTTTCAGGGTGTGTTGGAGAACAGCAGCTGCAGCAGTTTATGACTTAGTCCTTATAGAGGCAGATGGAAGGTGGCAATTTTTAGCTGGCAGTATCATACAAAAACTTGGAGTAGTACATAACTAGATCTCTGACGTCTATAAACATGTTTATTCTCCTTAGAGAATTTGTGAGTTGCTTGATTTATCAAACCAAGTTAACAGGCACTAATGTATTTATTGTCTTTTATAAGAAGTCTCTGTAAACATAAGAATTCCTTTTTTCAGTGTCCATGATACTAGTAAGGTGTAGCTTTTCTTGAGAAAATAATACAGCTGTTCTACTTAGTACCTTGGTTTACTTATAAATCACTTGAAATATCATTTCCTATTATTATTCCCATGCCCCTAAACACCAGTCAACTTGATCTCAGGTATGTTATTCTTGACACTGAATTTTTATTTTTGTTTCCTTTTCATTCCCCTCCTTTCTGTTAAGTAATGTATTACACTATTTAAAACAGCAAAATTTGAGAAACTAAATAGCCTAATGACAGGGATGTTTTAAGGAAACATTGAACTCTTGTATTTAAATTTTTACAAAATAAATGGAGCGATTTATTCCAGCAAGCACTTCAGAATATTCCAGAATATTCATTTCTTTTACATATGCTTTTTCTAACTTGAGTAGGAGTTGATATAGAACTGTTGCTATGGCGAAGTACAGTCTTTTTTGCAGGGTATAAATTTCTATATAGGGATAGTATTGAAGAAGAACTTACTATGTACAACTCAATTTTAAATATTTTATAGGTGTTAATTATAAAATATACTCTGAAAATAATTTCCTGAAAGTCAAGTGGCATTATTGCTTTTGACAGTCATGTAATTTTAAGAAATGGTCTTTTGTATATGTAATTATGAGTGTACTTTTCCGGATCTGTATTATATGAACTCATTATAATGTTTCTAAACGAGCCAAGTTACTGCCCACTTTTCCTCAACCAGTTTTAAGAATACTCATTTTTTTAGATACCCAACACTCAACAAAAGTTTGCCATATAGCACAGGGAGCTATAGTCAATGTCTTGTAATAACCTATAATGGAAGATAATCTGAAAAATAATATATGTGTATGTGTATAACTGAATACTTATTTTTTCACATTTCACAATCTTGCATTGATTTACAAATTTTTTGCTAGCATCGTTTTATGAATATTTTATTCTTATAGATTTTAACACAACTACTTTGTGTCAATATTGTGCTTGAACTTAGGCTCACAAAGAAGAGATATAATATCTCTAATCTGGTGAGAAATTGATCCAATTAAATTAATACCAATAGAGTACTTATAAAGGCTATGAGGGACCTAATGGACTATCCAGTAGAAAAATTGCAACAGACTTGAACAGGTGTAACAAAGTAGAGGATATCCAAATGGTCAATAAACAAACTAACATTTTTTTAAACTGCTATATTGAGTTTCCTGGAGGAGTATTAGCAAAGACTCAAATAGTAAGGAACTGTGGGGTACTTGTAGGACATTTGGTGGAGAGCCCGATGTGAAGGTGGGTATAAAAGCCAGGAGAGAGGGCTGAGATGGAGTTGGGGATTTAACAGTGATCATGATGCATCTTCAGGGAGTTTAGATTCTGGGTCTGTCTCTCGGGGATTGTATAAACATGTAAAGAAGGCTGAGGAAAAAGCCTTCTCAAGCATTGACATGAAAGGAATCATTTCACTGAAAATGGGTTTAAATGAAGAGAACTTTTCAAGTATCTTTTAAATATATCCCTACCTAATGTTTAGCATTTAGTTATTGTTTCATCTGAACATCAAAAAGATAAAAATACAAAAAAAATTTTTTTAAGGAGCTATTGTATATTTATTTTTAGCCTTTAAGACCTCGCTCTGCCTCATCTTCTAGGAAACCTTGTTTGACTTCTGCAAGCATAATTGAAAGGAATACACTTTTAAACCCTCTTTTTTTGGTTCCCTTCCCCGACTCCTTACATAATCTGAGTATTTGTAGACTTAGCAGCCACTGGATCTGCCCACCTCCAGTTTATTCTCCACTCTGCAGCCACAGGGCTTTTCCTAACCTGTCATATCACTCCCTCATTTGAATTAATGCTGAAAATTCCAGCCGTGCAGCTCCCAAGCTACTGCTCCTCTAGGACTTGGCAGATGGTCTTCCCTCAGCCTAGAATGTCATCTTCCCCCGCACCATCCACATCCACCTCCCACACACCCACATCGCACCCCGTCCACCCTCCAGCTCCTGCTTGTTCTTTAAGTGTGGTCTTGGTGTCACATCCTGACTAAGGCTTCTCTCCCGAAGCTGGGATGGGTTGCCCCCCTGTCATATGCCCGCAACACTCTATATTTCTCCCTAGTTTAGTCTTTATCCCACTAAATTGTAATTGCCTTTTTTGGGGTTTGTGGTTGCCAGTGGCTTATAAGCTTAAAGAGAACAGGGGCTTTGCTTCTCCTCTTTAGTTGTAATCATACTGTCAGTTGCAGTTCTCTGGCACATAGCAGGCATCCAATCAGATTTGTTAAATAAAAAAGGATTAGCTTTGAAGTTTTGAGCAGTCGCCAAGTCTTACTTTAAATTTGTCCTTTTTTTCCTTCACAAAATGTTATTTTTCAGGATATCATATTAGGAGTTCACAATTCATACAGTAATTATACTGAAGAACTAGAAGGGATATTAGGGATCATTTGGTGTGACTTGGTGTTCATACTTAGGAGTAAACCAAGGCCCAGAAAGGGGAATCGACTTGCTGGGGGTTTCTAAAGTCAAATAGTCATGACCTGTTTCCCAAAACATGTATTCTAAAGCAAGCCAGTGCTTACCAACCCTTTTCACTTCACAGCACACCAAGAAAATGATTACAGTGCTGATACACTGGAGGAAAAGGTTGCTCAGAGCAAAATGAGATTGGCCCAAGGGCTCTGATTGCCCCAGCCCCACCTGCCACTTTGAGGGTCAACGTTTTAGAACACCTGTAACCTTTGAGGCAGTCCAAGACGCAGTATGCCAAGACATACTGTTACCAACCAGGGTTCTTGAGCTCCTTAATCGATATAAATTGTTAAGAGGCCAGGCATGGCTTTGTTGGGGCCCCTGCAGCAGCAGTAGAGAGTGATAAAAAGCAGCAGTTTCCCTTGCTTGCTCAAGGGAGCTGAGCTGGTTCCTTATATGGGGGGAGTGTAGGGGTGTGTCCAGGGTCAGGCCAGAGCGGGAGCTTAGGTGCTTTGCCCACCCCTTTCTTGGTGTTGTATGCAGGAGGCATGCGCAGTACCCTTGTTTTGCTCCTGGCCTTCAGAAGTGGCAGTTGGATTTTTGGTCTCTTTGAACATTATTGTCCATAATTTGTCCCAACTGTATATGTATGTAGTTATTTATGGTCCCTTATAGTTTCTTTGTATTTAACAGAATATAACACTCAAAGAGATATTTGTCCAGATGCAAGCACTACAGCAAAGTATCCCAGATCCCAGACCCCAGCCTGTCTCAGTACTACTTGGGAAACTCCACCATAACCTACTGTAATCTCAGGAGATTTCTGCATTTTAAGCCAAATAACTTTGTAATGGATGGATTTTTTAAAACTCTTTATTTTATATCAGGGTATAGCTGATTAACGAACAGTGTTGTGATAGTTTTAGGTGGACACAGCAAAGTGATTCAGCCATTCATATACATGTATCAGTTCTCTTCCAAAGTCCCTTCCAATCCAGACTGCCATGTAACATTGAGCAGAGTTCCATGTGCTATACAGTAGATCCTTGTTCTTCATGTAATGGATGGGTTTTTGATAGAAATCTAAGGTGGGGGTTTTAGTTTGTGGTTTTTTTTTTAAATATAAATAATATAAACATTGGGAAGGAGAAAGGGGAAGATATAGTTGGTGCCTTGTAAATTTCTAAGGAGGAGAGTTAGTCGAATGCAAAGCAGGAAGATTCCCAGGAAGTACTGGAACCCTGTGTATCTGTGTAACCCAAGGGAAACCCACATCCCAGAGAAGGACAGTTTTATTTGTCCTCCACCATCTCCCAGAGCTTGCTCAAACTCATGTCCATGGAGTAGGTAATGCCATCCAGCCATCTCATCCTCTGTCATCCCCTTGTCCTCCTGCCTTCAATCTTTACCAGGATCAGGGTCTTTTCCAATGAGTCAGTTCTTCATATCAGGTAGCCAGAGTATTGGAGTTTCAGCTTCAGCATCAGTCCTTCCAATGAATATTCAGGGTTGATTTCCTTTAGGATTGACTGCAGTCCAAGGGACTCGCAAGCGTCTTCTCCAACACCACTGTGTTGTATTAGATACAAAAACATTAATGAGTGTTATAGCTTCTTCTTGTATTGGTTCCTTTGTCATTGTATAATGCCCTTTTTTTGTCTTTTGTTATTATAGACCTTGTTTCAGAGTCTGTTTAGTCTGATATGAATATTGCTACCTCCACTCTCTTGTTTTCATTTGCATGAAATATCTTTCTCACCCTCACGTTCAATATGTGTGTCTCTAACTCTGAAGCAAGTCTTCTGTAGGCAGCAAATAGATGAGTCCTTACTTTAAAAATCTCATTAGCCATACTATGTGTTTTGACTGGAGCGTTTGGTTCATTGTGATTTAAAGTGATTATTGGTAGGTATATACTTACTAGGGCTTCCCAGGTTGCTCAGTGGGTAAAGAATCTACCTGCAATGCAGCAGACACAGGAGACTCCAGTTTGATCCCTGGAGGAGGATATGACAGCTCACTCTGATATTCTTGCCTGGAGAATGCCATGGACAGAGGAGCCTGGCAGGCTGTAGTCCATAGAGTCACAAAGAGTTAGACACTACTGATGCAACTGAGCATGCAGGCACATGTACTTACTGTCATTGCCATTTTGTTAATTGCTTTCTGATTGTTTTTGTAGTTTGTCCGTTCTTTTATTATTTTACCTACCTTTGGTTTGATGATTCTTGTTTAGTGTTATGCTTGTCTTCCTTTCTCTCTAATTTTTGTTTATTTATTGTAGGATTTTGATTTGTGGTTACCTTGGGATTTATTTGGAGAAGGAAATGGCAACCCACTCCAGTATTCTTACCTGGAGAATCCTGTGGACAGAGGAGCCTGCTGTCCACGGGGTCGCACAGAGTCAGACGAACTGAAGTGACGTAGCATGCATGCATGGGGTTTATTTATGTTGCTAGGTTTCTTTAGGCCTTCCTCTTAGTAATGCTGGCTTTCTAAGCAGCTCAGGGAACTTGTCTTCCTGGTGTTATACTCCAGGTCGGGACACCCAGTATGTGGCTTGACCCAATCACTCCCCAGGAAGGATCCCTTTTCTCTTCTGTGTCCTTTCCCAGGGGCCTAGATCCTGACCTGATGACTTTTCTTCTTTTCCTACCTGATTCTTTGTGACCTTTGTATTTTTTTTTATTTTTTATTGAAGTATAGTTGATTTTCAATGTTTCACATGTACAGCAAAGTGATATAGTTTTTTTTATATCTATCTCTGTATATAGATATATATGTATATCTGTGTGTTTGACTGTCTACAGTCATTAACCCCCACTACCTCTTCCCCTTTGGTAACCATAAATTTGTTTTCTGTGTCTGTGAGTCTATTCTGTTTTGTAATAAGTTCATTTGTATCATTTTTGAAGATTCTCTTTATGGATCTTTCTTACAGCTTTGGTTGTACGAAGTTTTTTCTGCCAGTCTCTAGTTTATTTTCAGTGAGAATCACTATAAATGTGTTTTTCACATAGCATAATCATCAGATATATTGTTAATGATTGAAGGAAACATGGCATTTCAGTGTTGTTTTCTGTCTCCTTTCTTCCTGATTCTGAAACAGTGAGTTAAAGAAGGACATTTTGTATAACTGCTTTAAAAAAAAAAAGAATCAATTTTTTTCTTACTCTTTTTTAAATTAATTTTTTTATTGGAGTATAGTTGACTTACAGTGTTGTATTAGTTTCTGCTCTTCAGCAAAGTGAGTCAGTTGTACATACATATGTATCCACACTTTTTTAGATTCTATTTTTGGATTCTGTTCCCATACAGGTCATTTCAGAATATTGAACAGAGTTCCCTGTGCTATGCATTAGGTTCTTAATAGGTTATCTATTCTATATATAAGTGTGTATATGTCAATCCTGATCTTCCAATTTATCCCGCTCTTCCCCCCTGGTAATGACAAGTTTGTTTTCTACATCTGTGATTCAACTTCTGTAAATAGGTTCATTTGTACTATTTCTTTAGATTCCACATAAAAATGGTATCATATGATATTGTCTTTGTCTGACTTACGTCACTCAGTATGACAGTCTCTAGGTTCATTCACATTGCTACAAGTGGCATTATTTTGTTCTTTTTTATGGTGGAGTAATATTTCATTGTATATATATACTACATCTTCTTTATCCATTCCTCCATTGATGGACATTTAGGTTGCTTCCACATCTTGGCTATCGTAAATAGTTCTGCAGTGAACATTGGTGTGCATATATCTTATGGAATTATGGTTTTCTCTAGATATTTGGCCACGATTGGGATTGCTGGATCATATGGTAGTTCTATGTTTAGTTTTTTAAGGAGCCTCCATACTATTCTTCATAGTGACTGTATGAATTCACATTCCCACCAACAGTGTAGGAGGATTCCCTTTTCTCCACAACCTCTCCAGCATTTGCTTTCTGTAGACTTTTTTGTGGTGGCCATTCTGACTGGTGTGAGGTGGTACCTCATAGTTTCGATTCGTATTTCTCTAATAACCAACAGTTTTGACCATCTTTTCATGTGCCCGTTGGCTATCTGTATATCTTCTTTGGAGAAATGTCTATTTAGATCTTCTGTCCATTTTTCAATTGTGTTGTTTGTTTTTGTTATTGAATTGTATGAACTGCTTGTATATTTTAGAAATTAACCCTTATCAGTCACTTTGTTTGCAAATATTTTCTCCCATTCTGTGGGTTTTCTTTTCGTTTTGTTGATGGTTTCCTTTGCTGTGCAAAAGCCTTTAAATTTCATTAGGCCCCATTTGTTTATTTTTGTTTTCATTTTCGTTTCTCTAGGAGGTAGATCAGAAAAGATCTTCCTGCGATTTATGTCAGGAAGTGTTCTGCCTATGTTCTCCTCTAAGAGTTTTATAGTATACAGTCTTACATTTAGGTCTTTTATCCATTTTGAGTTCATTTTTGTGTTGTTGTATTAGAGAATGTTCTAATTTAGTTCTTTTACACGTAACTATCTGGTTTTCCCAGCATCACTTATTGAAGAGACTATCATCATTGTATACTCTTGCCTCCTTTGTTATAGATTGATCACATAAAACTCTTCACAGTTTGAGTGTCAAGGATAATCACTTTTTAAACTGTTCTGTGATACAGAATGTTCCTGTTTCCTTTCCTGTGTCACTCATCTTCATTGTTTGCACTACTCAGCCTTCAAGGCCCCCAAAATGCTACTGCCTCCTTAAAGCCTTCCCCATCTGGCCAGAAATAATTTCTTTCTATTCTAGCACTTTCTCTGTTCCTTAAAAAAAAAAAAAAAATTCTCATCGTATACCACTTTTTGGTACATGGGTGTAGTGGGAAAGTGCCTAACCATGATGGGAGAGGTAAATTCAAATTCTACTCTGCTCTTAGTGTATGGTCATCTCTAGATAGGCCACCGTCCTCGCTGGGTCTTGATTTCGTCAGCCATAAAAGTGCAGGGGTTGGGCTGAGTAACCACTAGCTCTCAGTAGGATGTAAATTGGAAAGCATGTAGATGTCAGAAAGATTTGGACTTTTATCTTGGTATCTTAGCATGCAGCCTATACTCTCCAGCCTCATTCTCCCCCTTTCTGTTTGAAAGGTACCTGGAGTTAAAAGTATAAGAATTTGGCTGAGAGCTTGCCTGGACAGAGATTTCACTAAGGAGTCTCTTACTGTAACATGCTATTTTAAAAAAATCATTTATTATAATTATTATTATTGGTTGTGCTGGGGCTTTGTTGCTGTGCATGGGCTTTCTCTAGTGTGGCAAGTGGAGGCTGCTCTTTGCTGCAGTGTGTGTCCTTCTCATTGTGATGGCTTCTCCTGTTGCAGAGTAAACCAGGCTCTCGGGCTTGCGCTCAGTAGATGTGGCGCTCAGTAGTTGTGGCACACAGGCTTAGTTGCTCCACAGCATGTGAGATCTTCCTGGACCAGGGATCGAACTCATTTTCCCTGCATTTGCAGGTGGATTCTTTACCACTGGACCACCAGGGAAGTCCTCTTACTATAATGTGCCACTGATTGATGTTTTCAGGGAATAAAACACTTTGAAACTGTCAAACTTCTCATCAGTCTGCAACTATTATATAAATAGTTCTACCATGATTCTTTTTAAAGGATGGATGTGAATATCTGTACCTGTCAAGGAAGAAGACAGTTTTTGCAGAAAATTAGCTGATATTCAAGTCTTGGAAATTAACATTAGGCGACTTTTTTTTTCCTTCTTTGCATCTCATGACTTCATGGATACTGATTGATCATTACTGTAGTTTATCCAGTGTGGAATCCAAGGATGCTGGCCCAGAGCTAGGGGAGTATTCCTATTTAGCAATGACTGTGATTTCTTGTCACTGAGTGGAAGTTCCCTTTGAGACATCTGTCAGGATGTTAGCTACTGTAGTAGCTCTGCGTTACTGGCCAAGATACTTAGCTTCTCCAGGCCTTTCTTCCCATGTTACAGGTGAGGAAAGAAAGGCTTGAAAAAGCTAAGTACAAAGAATTGATTTCTGTGTATCAGTTGGCTCTGAAATAAAAAAATTAAAAGCTTTGCTATCCTGTATTGAAGGAGAGATGAAGTATTCAAGGAACATGTACATGATGATGTGGTTCTAAATAACAGCAGTTTCTGCGTAGTTAAGTGTAGAAGAAAAATGTTCCTCTTCAAAATAATAGGAAGTGCCAGATTTGCTGATCCATTTTTCACTAACTTACATGCAATTTAAATCCAAAAGAAAGTAACACTTCTATTTGTGTAAGTGCCATCAGTTCAGTTCAGTCGTTCAGTCGTGTCCAACTCTACGACCCCATGCACACACATGCTTATTTTACTTATCAAACTCTTCCACTAAGTTTCACATTTGACTTTTACATTAAGTCTAAGGCAAAATAACTTTCATTTCCTTTTGTTCATTTTTTTCTGTTTCAGATACTCTAGAGTGTATTGCAACTTTTTTCTTCATGTGGCTTAGTTTTAAGAAACAGTGATTTACAAAATTTGTTACAGTGTTTATAATTTTGAAGGACTTTCACATTATTTTTTTCTTATTTAGTTAAATTTCACAAAATTTGTGTAAGGCCAGGATTTCTATTACTCATTCTTACAGACGAGAAGATGAGATTGTACCTTGTTAATGAAAGTCTTTTCATACTGACAAACCTAGACAGCATATTAAAAAGCAGAGACATGAGTTTACTGACAAAGGTCCATATAGTCAAAGCTATGGTTTTTCCAGTAGTCATGTATGGATGTGAGAGTTGGATGATAAGGAAACTGAGCACTGAAGAATTGATGCTTTTGAACTGTGGTGTTGGAGGAGACTCTTGAGAGTCCCTTGGACTGTGAGGAGTCAAACCAGTCCATCTTAACGGAAATCAGTCCTGAATATTCACTGGAAGGACTGATGCTGAAGCTGAAGCTCCAGTACTTTGGCCAGATGTGAAGAACTGACTCATTAGAAAAGACCCTGATTCTGGGAAAGACTGAAGGTGGGAGGAGAAGGGGATGACAGGATGAGATGGTTGGATGGCATCACCAACTCGATGGACATGAGTTTGAGCGAGCTCTGGGAATTGGTGATGGACAGGGACGCCTGGCATGCTACAGTCCATGGGATCACAAAGAGCTGGATGTGACTGAGCAACTGAACTGAACTGAATGAAAGCCAGAAACCAATACTATCTTCTAATTACAAACATTATTTTCTATTTTATTTTGCTTTATCACTGTATATCTTATTTACTAAAGTATTTGGTTATTAAATTAAGATTTTTTAAGATACTCTGTCAAATTATTGATTCTGTTTGGAAGGAAAAACAGAATTGAAGAGTAAATATAATTATTTTTTAAGATGTTGAAAAGAGTAAGGTGTCTACAAGATAAAAGGTGTTCATTTTCCTTTGTCTCATAGCTTCCCTAAATTACTGATTTAAACAGAAATTTGACTCCCACATTTCCTTGGCCATCCTGTTGTGCTCATCGAGTTGGGTAGTTCCGCTTCAGGCAGCTCCATAAACCATGCCTTCATGGGGGGCCTTAGTATGGCAGGAGTAACCCTTCTGTGGGCTATCTGCTTTGTGCTGTATTCTTCCATTTTCCATTATGTGCTTTTCTGTAGTACTTGTTTTTTTGTGTAATACACTAAGATGTCCAAATAACAAAATGTTGTTTGAAACTTGTGAATTTTTCACAGGTTATACTAGTGTCTTTGTAAAGAGTTACTTGATTATTCATGACTGCTGCTGCTGCTAAGTCTCTTCAGTCATGTCTAACTCTGTGCGACCCCATAGATGGCAGCCCATCAGGCTCCCCCGTCCCTGGGATTCTCCAGGCAAGAACACTGGAGAGGGTTGCCATTTCCTTCTCCAATGCATGAAAGTGAAAAGTGAAAGTGAAGTCGCTTAGTCTTGTCCGACACTTTGCAACCCCATGGACTGTAACCTACCAGGCTCTTCCATCCATGGGATTTTCCAGGCAAGAGTACTGGACTAGGGTGCCATTGCCTTCTCTTTGTTCATGATTATCCATGAATAAATAATTAAATCTTAAGGTAATTCACTTAAATAACTTTTAGTTCAGTTCAGTTCAGTTCAGTCGCTCAGTCGTGTCCGACTCTGCGACCCCATGAATCGCAGCACGCCAGGCCTCCCTGTCCATCACCATCTCCCAGAGTTCACTCAGACTCACATCCATCGAGTCAGTGATGCCATCCAGCCATCTCATCCTGGGTCGTCCCCTTCTCCTGCCCCCAATCTCTCCCAGCATCAGAGTCTTTTCCAATGAGTCAACTCTTCGCATGAGGTGGCCAAAGTACTGGAGTTTCAGCTTTAGCATCATTCCTTACAAAGAAATCCCAGGGTTGATCTCCTTCAGAATGGACTGGTTGGATCTCCTTGCAGTCCAAGGGACTCTCAAGAGTCTTTTCCAACACCACAGTTCAAACGCATCAATTCTTCGGCGCTCAGCCTTCTTCACAGTCCAACTCTCACATCCATACATGACCACAGGAAAAACCATAGCATTGACTAGACGGACCTTAGTCGGCAAAGTAATGTCTCTGCTTTTGAATATACTATCTAGGTTGGTCATAACTTTTCTTCCAAGGAGTAAGCTTTTAACTACCTGATATTTCAAACAAAGGAAAAGGTACAGAAACCTATATAATAGATACTCATTTACCCTTCACTTGAATATCATAAAGACTGACATTTTATAAAAATTTAGGTTTTTTTTGAAGTGAGTAAAAGATTACACATATAGCTAAGGTCATATGTAATTAACTGCCATNTACTATTATCCTGGTGTTATTTATTATCCTTATGGATGGTTTTTATTCTTTTATTTGATATAGATGTATCTTAATATGGTATAATTATTTTTGTATATATTTAAACTGTACATAAATATACCCCAGTGAAAGTTTCTTATTGTATGGTACATTGTGAATAATTGTTTTAATAATTATACAAAGTAGATCAATTCATTTTCCTAATGATAGACAATTAGACTTTTTCCATTTTTTTGTCTATTATGAATACAAACAGTATTACACTGAACAGCTTTATAAGTGTCTTTTTGAGTACTTGTATATCTTCCTAGATTTCTAAAAGGGGAATTACTGTGTCATGTATACCAGTGTATGGGCTCTTTAGCTTCAGTAAACATTTCCAAATTGCTGTCCACCTTCTTGCCAACATGCTATGTAAGCAAACTTTTAAACTTTTTGATAGTATGATGAATGTAAAAAGTTATTTCTTAAAAATTATTCCTTCAGAAATTTTCACCATTGATATTTCTTTTTTTTTTTTTCTTATGTGACTATGAGGAATAGCTTGTAGGTCCCTTGAAAAATGCTGCTAATTTCATTTTCCTTTCTGTGATAAATACTTTTTGGCCTTTGTGTATATAGTATACTTATGTCCTTTGCCTATTTCTCCCTTGTTTTGATGGTCCTAATAAGGAGAAGCACTACTTCTTTGTTATATGCCTTTTCATTTTTTGTTTGGTGACTGCTTTTAATAACAGAGGTTTTAAAAATTTAATGAAATATATTAGTCTTTTCCTGTATGATTTATATTTTTATATTGCTTATTCTATCTTGTCAATAAATTATACCCTACCTTCATGTCATTAAGTTGTTCTTCCATGTTTTCTTCTAAAAGATTGCTTGCTTTTCATATTTTTTCTTTTATCCATCTGGATTGATTTAGAGGCTGTGTGAGATTCGAGTCTGACTCTTATTACATGGGTACCTAGTTACCCGACCATTGTTTCTTGAGCGTGGCATCTTTTCTGCTTATTTGTGATCCTAACTCTCACATATATCACGTGCCAGTATAGGTTTGTGTCCAGGCTTGCTGTTACTTCTCTGTTTACCTGTTCCTAAAGCAGTGCTGCACTTTTAATTACTATAGCTTTACAAAGTCTCCTCTCCCAGCTCATTCTTCAAAGTTGAATTGACTTAACTCTATCAAAGAAATTTCAGAATTAACTTATACACTTGTATTGCATGTAGGTTAATTTGTGAGAATGTATTCATTTCCTTTTGAAGATAACTTTAATCGAAACATAACACACAGAATTAGGTACAAATCATAAGTGTACCGCTTAATGAATTTTCACAAAGTGTACCCATATAAGTATCCAAAACCAGGTCAAGAAATAGAATAGTATGGGAAGGAACACATTCTAAAATCTCCACTTGTAGAGAAAGGGAAAGCTTCCCAATAACTCCTTCCCTTCTAAAGGGTAACCACTCTCCTAATTTCTTTTACCAAAGAATAATAATTTGGTTATTTTTGTTCTCGTTTTTGAGCTTTATATAATAGAAACATACAATATGTATTCTTTGTGTCTGGATTCTTTGATTCAACATTGGTTTTATGTGATTCATCCTTTTTTTCCCCCATATTGCTTATTTATATTGTCATAGAGAATTTCATTGTATAAATATATAACTTTTCTGTTCTGTTGGTAAACATTTGAGTTACTTCCAATTTAGTACTATTATGAAAGTATTGCTGTTAACATTCTTTTACATGTTTTTTTTTTAAATGTACATCATGTACATTTCTGTTGGACATGTACCTAGGAGCAGAATTGTTCAGATATGTCTACTTTCAGCTTTAGTAGACTCTCCCAAGCAGTTTTCCAAAATAGTATATACAATTTACTCCCCTAATAACAGTATATAAAAATTCTAGTTGTCCTACATCTTTGCCAAAGCTTAATACTGACAATTTTTTATTTTAACTGTAGCCATTTAGTGAAGTAATGTCTCCCTGATTTGGTTTGTGTTTTCTTAATGATTTAAAGTAGACTGTCATCTTACTGGTCATTGGTGGTTTTTTCTGTTGTCATTTAAAATTTTTTTTCTCTACCATGTTTCTTGAAGTTTGTCTTTCTTTTGATTTGTGGGAGTTCGTTGTGTACACTGCATCCAAGTCTTTGGGAAATACATAGTACATATATCATATATTCTGTAATTTTTTATTCTCTTAGTGGCATCTTTTGATCAGTGTTGTTGTTTAGTCGCTAAGTCATGTCCATCTCTTTGTGACCCCATGGACTGCAGCATGCCAGGCTCCCCTGTCCTCCACTATCTCCCGGAGTTTGCTCAAGTTCGTGTTCATTGATTCGATGATGCTGTCTAACCCATCTTATCCTCTGCCATCCTCTTCTCCTTTTACCTTCAGTCTTTCCCAGCATCAGAGTCTTTTCCAATGAGTTGGTTCTTTGCATCAGGTGGCCAGAGTGTTGGAGCTTCAGCTTTAGCATCAGTCCTTCCAGTGAATATTCAGGGCTGATTTCCTTTAGAATTGACTGGTTGGATCTCCTCGCAGTCCAAGGACTCTCAAGAGTCTTCTCCAACATCACAGTTCAAAAGCATCAAGCCTTCAAAAGCTTTTATAAATTTGTTTTAAAAAAAACCTTGTTTTTACTGTTTACCTTTTTCAATTTCTTTCAATAATATTTTGTAGTTTTCTCTGTAGAAATCTTGTTCATTGCATTAGGTTTATTCCTAGATATTTGATTTCTTTTGATACTGTGGTAAATTAGATCATTAAAAAAATTTCCAGTTACTTGTTGATAAAATGTAGAAATAATGTTGACATTTGAACACTGAACTTGTACGTAAAGCGTTTGCTCAATTCATTCGTAGAGTCTAATAATTTTCATAGATCACTTTAGATTTTCTGGTAACATAGTAATGACATATAGGAGTAATGACAGTTTCATCATTCTCTTTCTAATCCTTATACTATTTATTTCCTTTTCCTACATTTAAAAAAATGAATGGATGTTTAATTTCTTTATTTTGTTAATGTGGTGAATTACGTTAACTGCCTTTTGAATATTAAACCAACCTTATTTTCCTCAAAAATTCTGAATGGTTTATATATCTTTAGATTGTCTTATTAATATTCTATTGAGGAGTCTTGTGTATGTATTTGTGGATGAAGTTGACCTGTCAGTTTTCTTTCTTGTAATGCTCTTGTCAGGGTTTGGTGTCAAGATCATGGTGGCTTTCAGAAATGATTTGGGAAGAGTTCCCTACTGTTCTGTTCTCTAGAATAGTTTTTGTAAGATTGATACTATTTTTTTCTATTTTGTTTTTCAGTCGTTCAGTCGTGTCCAACTCTTTCCGACCCCATGGACTGCAGCACGCCAGGCTTCCCTGTCCTTAGTGGGAAAGTTATCTCGGTTTGGGTGTTGCTTGTTGAAGGACTTTTAATTACAGATATAAAATCTTTAATATATACTGGATTATTTTCTATTTATTATATTATTTTTATCAATTTTTTAAAAGAACCCTGCTCATTTAATCTGAATTTTCAAAGCATTTCATATGCCAAATCTTTGTTTATAATAGGTTTATTATTTTTTAACATCTGTAGAAAAATTTAAAAATTTTTGATCACAAGTTTTATCATTCAGGGCTTCCCTGGTGGCTCAGACAGTAAAGAATCTGCCTGCATTGTGGGAGACAATGGGTTCAATCCCTGGGTTGGGTAGAGCTCCTGGAGAAAGGGTTGTCAAAACTGGCTATAGTATTCTTGCCTGGAGAATTCCATGGACAGAGGAGCCCGGGGCGGGTGGGGGTTACAGTCCATGGGGTTGCAAAGAGTCAGACACAAGTGAGAAACTAACACTTCACTTTTCCAGCTTAGAAATGGAATAGGTTTACTTTTTATCCCCTCAATTGTAAGGCTTTATAATGCTTTAATCTGATACCCCCATTATTTGCATGAGACATCTCAACTCCTCTTGGCTCTTCTCTGTTTTTTTCTTTCCTAATCATTGCTAATTATTCTTTTTACCCCTGTCATACCTTTTGGTTCCTCATAACTTCTCATTTACAGTCCCCAGTGCCTTGTAGCTTCATTCTGCCTTTCTTATCAACCTCTCCTCTGGTTATCAATAGATTGATCCTCTCCATGGTTCTTGGGGCTTCTCCACTGGCTCAGTGGTAAAGAATCTGCCTGCAATGCAGGAGCCACAGGAGACACGGACTCCATCCGTGCATCAGGAAGATCTC
>SJYQ01005665.1:25806-84415 GCA_006410935.1 Redunca redunca | reverse complement strand
ACGAAATCAGGGCAAACAAATCAAATCTAAATCTATTTGGATCTCTAGATCTGTCTGAAACAGAGAGAGATACTGGTCTTTTATACTGCATGATTGAGCACAGCTTTAAAACACTAGTTAATTAGCAAACTTTTAACTGTGAATCAATTAAAGAAGTAAAGAAATAAATAGATTATAAAGATTTAAACACATAAATATGGAACATTCTCTTAATGCTTTACCCTTTAAGTAGCTATTGTTTCATGGACCTCAAGGTCATGTTTATATTGATAGAAGCAGTCTGCCATGGGCCTGAGTGTCTGCATGCACCTGCTAAGTATACCAAGAAAACCCAGTTTCTCCCTACCTAGGCTTTTGTCAGAGGTGGACTTGCAGTAAGCAATATTGAGAGAAGAGGTGACATCTCCCCTCAGTGAGAAGGCTGGTTTCTGTTTGATGTACAAGTAGTCAATCCTCAAGCTCAGTGTTCCTGCTTGATTAATGACCCACTGCATGCACAATCGGAGAAGGCAGTGGCACCCCACTCCAGTACTCTTGCCTGGAAAATCCCATGGGTGGAGGAGCCTGGTAGGCTGCAGTCCATGGGGTTGCTAAGAATCAGACACAACTGAGTGACTTCACTTTCTATTTTCACCTTCATGCATTGGAGAAGGAAATGGCAACCCACTCCAGTGTTCTTGCCTGGAGAATCCCAGGGATGGGGCAGCCTGGTGGGCTGCCATCTGTGGGGTCGCACAGAGTCGGACACGACTGACGCGACACAGCAGCAGCAGCAGGATATACAGTATCAGCATCCATGGTGAGCACTTTGCCTTCTCCCTACAGGACTTAACAGCTGATGCAAACCAACATGGGTAATAAGTCCTTTGTCTCTGATTCAGGATTTTTGTGTCTTTTGACGGCATCCATGAAATGGGTGCTGGATTAACTTGACTTAAATAGAATAAAACCTAAGATTTTGGCCAGTTCTGGATGGGTCACCAGGATTCTTTTATCTCTTGATAATATCAACCTAGACAGCATATTAAAAAACAGAGACATTACTTTGCCAACAAAGTTCCATCTAGTCAAAGGTATGTTCTTTCCAATAGTCAGGTATGAATATGAGAGTTGGACTATAAAGAAAGTTGAGCACTGAAGAACTGATGCTTTTGAACTGTGGTATTGGAGAAGACTCTTGAGAGTCCCTTGGACTGCAAGGACATTCAACCAGTCCATTCTAAAGGAGATCAGTCCTGAATATTCATTGGAAGGACTGATGCTGAAGCTGAAGCTCCATTATTTTGGCCACCTGATGCGAAGAGCTGACTCACTGGAAAAGATCCTGATGCTGGGAAGGATTAAAGGCAGGAGGAGAAGGGGATGACAGAGGATGAGATGGTTGGATGGCATCACCGACCCAATGGACATGAGTTTGGGTAAACTCCGGGAGCTGGTGATGGACAGGGAGGCCTGGTGTGCTGCAGTCCATGGGGTCGCAAAGAGTTGGACACGACTGAGCGACTGAACTGAACTGAACTGAAGATGTAAGTAGATAGGTTACTATCAGGAAAAGATGGAAGCTTTAGAGCCCGAAAATGCAGGTTTCCACACAAATTAACCAATTTCCTGACCATGCACTAGTTACTTTACCTAGGGCCTTGAAAGAAGTATCGTGTCCTTTTATTTAAAGGAAAAAAAAAAAAAAAGATGTGTTATAATTGAGTACAAATCCCACTTTTCCACTTAACAACTATGTGACCTTTACTAAATTACTTGACTTTTCAGTGTTTCAATTTTATCACCTATAAAAATGGAGATTATACTGTGTCGAGACCAGCTCAACAAGAAAGGTTTCCAAAAGCGCTATACAGTGAGAGAATGAGAAGCGAGACACAAGAATTCAAAGAAAAGCGAGGATCAGGGGACCAACACTGCTCCCAGGTGAAGGTGCCAAAACTGAATCCAAGCCAGCTTTATTATACTTTCGGCTGTGAATGAAAGAATATGCGGGGAATTATAAACTCATGTGGCCTTCAGGGCCAAAGAACAAAATGATCATTAACCATTGAGTAATTAGGAAACAGTAATCAATAACAAATAGATAACTAAGACTAATATTCTTATCTATAGATTTTCCACCAGATATGTAAAACATGTGACTCTGAGACGCCAGTTGAGAAACAGTCTGGGGTTGGTTTTCCAACCCCAGGATCATATCTTGTTTTCAAGATTATGAACTGTTTCTTCTGGACTTGTTCCAAGAGTCTCATGCCTTGTAGCATCCAGTTTATCAATAATTCAGTTCAGTCGCTCAGTCATGTTCGACTCTTTGTGACCCCATGAACACCAGGCCTTCCTGTCCATCACCAACTCCTGGAGTCCACCCAAATCCATGTCCATTGAGTTGGTTATGCCATCCAACCATCTCATCCTCTGTCGTCCCCTTCTCCTCCTGCCCTCAATCTTTCCCAGCATCAGGGTCTTTTCCAGTGAGTCAGCTCTTCGCATCAGGTGGCCAAAGTACTGAAGTTTCAGCTTCAGCATCAGTCCTTCCAGTGAACACCCAGGACTGATCTCCTTTAGGATGGACTGGTTGAATGTCCTTGCAGTCCAAGGGACTCTCAAGAGTCTTCTCCAACACCACAGTTCAAAAGCATCAATTCTTTGGCACTCAGCTTTCTTTACAGTCCAACTCTCACATCCATACATGACTACTGGAAAAACCATAGCCTTGACTAGATGGACCTTTGTTGGCAAAGTAATATCTCTGCTTTTTAATATTCTATCTAGGTTGGTCATAACTTTCCTTCCAAGGAGTAAGCATCATTTAATTTCATGGCTATAGCCACCATCTGCAGTGATTTTGGAGCCCAGAAAAGTAAAGTCAGCCACTGTTTCCACTGTTTCCCCATCTGTCTGCCATGAAGTGATGGGACTGAATGCCATGATCTTAGTTTTCTGAATGTTGAGCTTTAAGCCAACTTTTTCACTCTCTACTTTCACTTCAACAGGCTCTTTAGTTTCTTTTGTGGCACTTCCCAGGGCCTGCTTTTCTTTTATTCTTCCTGCTTTTTCTTTTATTTTTCTGTCTCCTACAATACTGCTTAAATCATAGATAATTGTGAGAAATAAAAAATAAGTATATAAAGCACCTGGCATATCATAGGTGCTCAGTAAATTTGAGTTTGTTCCTTCTCCTAGAATCTGTGTCATTAGTATTTTGGATTGTAAAGTCTGGCTTCATGTGTATGTTAGTGTAGCACTCCTTTCCTAAACTTAGCTTCAGGTCTGACACCTATAGAACAAAGGTTTAATAATATCCGCTTTACAGGCTTTGAGAATATTTTTTAAAGGATGTGAAACCCCTATGAATTTCTGGTCTTCTTTGTTATCCTTGAAAGACATTAACCAAATATAACCCCCCTGTCACTTACTCTTTTGAAACTCTCAGGATATGAAACAGGTAAGAATCGTCGACCCAGAGGCTCCAGCCCCACAGAATGGAATGGTGGTAGAGCCATTCCTCTTGTTATTCAGGAAGTAGCTGACATGGTCAGAGAAGGCGATGGCACCCCACTCCAGCACTCTTGCCTGGAAAATCCCACGGATGGAGGAACCTGGTGGGCTGTAGTCCATGGGGTCGCTAAGAGTTGGACATGACTGAGTGACTTCACTTTCACTTTTCACTTTCATGCATTGGAGAAGGAAATGGCAACCCACTCCAGTGTTCTTGACTGGAGAATCCCAGGGGCAGGGGAGCCTAGTGGGCTGCCGTCTACGGGGTCGCACAGAGTCGAACACGACTGAAGCGACTCAGCAGCAATGTCAGCAGCAGCTGACACGGTGCGTGTTCACATGAGATGTGAGCTGCTTCTTCCGCACTGATGGCATGAAGGCATGCCTGGAGCTCAGGAGCCAGGGGCAGCCTTAAGGGACTCGAGAAGTAACCAGTCACTGCATAAGACAGCCCCTGAGCTGTAAACCTTGCCAACACTAAATTCCCTCTTTCATTATACAACAGCAGAGTTGCTTCAGTCGTGTCTGATTGTTTGTGATGCTATGGACTGTAGCCCACCCAGGCTCTCCGTTCATGGGATTCTCTAGGCAAGAATACTGGAGTGGATTGCCATGCCCTCCTCCCGGGGATTATCCCGACCCACAGATCAAACCCATGTCTCTTGTGTTTCCTGCATTGGCAGGCAGGTTCTTTACCACTGGCACCACCTGGGAAGCCCAGTATAGTATTCATATATTCATTCTGATAACTCCTTTAAACACATTAGTTTATTCAGTTACTTGAAGATACATTTTATAGTTACCTGTCTTGGTGGACCCATCCAAAGTTAGTATTACGTAAAAGAATATTTTTGTTAAAATACATGAAAAAGAGCTGGTTACAGAGCCTGGCATTCGGTATGATTCTACTTTTCTATGAGAAATTATATATGTAAATATATGCAGTGCAAACCATCTAGATAGAAGGCGCTATTCCAAAATCATTGTCAAGAAAATGGTATTATGGTGACTTTTTTCCTTTGGTTTATGAATATATTTTAAATTCTGAAATAAACATGTAATTAAGTAAATACCTCCCCAGCCCCCCCAGTTAAGGGTGCTGCTGCTGCTGCTGCTGCTAAGTCGCTTCAGTTGTGTCCAACTCTGTGCGACTCCAGAGATGGCAGCCCACCAGGCTCCCCCGTCCCTGGGATTCTCCAGGCGAGAACACTGCAGTGGATTGCCATTTCCTTTTCCAGTGCATGAAAATGGAAAGTGAAAGTGAAGTCACTCAGTCGTGTCCGACTCTTAGTGACCCCGTGGACTGCAGCCTGCCAGGCTCCTCCGTCCATGGGATTTTTCCAGGCAAGAGTACTGGAGTGGGTTGCCATTGCCTTCTCCGCCAATTAAGGGTAGTATCAGTCAAAATGAGATGTTTCCTAGGAGTCTACTGAAATGTGTATTTGGTTGTTGTCTGGGAATACTTTTTTCCGAGGGTAAACTTCTCTTCCTAACTCAGTTGCGTAGAATTTGGGGTTGAAGCTTTAAAGCTTCCCAACAACATATCAGATCTTATGTTTCCAAAGTTTCAAATTTGGAAAACTCAGCAGTGGCCACAGGACTGGAAAAGGTCAGTTTTCATTCAAATTCCAAAGAAAGGCAATGCCAAAGAATGCTCAAACTACCGCACAATTGCACTCATCTCACACGCTAGTAAAGTAATGCTCAAAATTCTCCAAGCCAGGCTTCAGCAATACGTGAACCGTGAACTCCCTGATGTTCAAGCTGGTTTTAGAAAAGGCAGAGGAACCAGAGATCAAATTGCTAACATCCGCTGGATCATGGAAAAAGCAAGAGAGTTCCAGAAAAACATCTATTTCTGCTTTATTGACTATGCCAAAGCCTTTGACTGTGTGGATCACAACAAACTGTGGAAAATTCTGAAAGAAATGGGAATACCAGACCACCTTCACCTGCCTCTTGAGAAATCTGTATGCAGGTCAGGAAACAACAGTTAGAACTGGACATGGAACAACAGACTGGTTCCAAATAGGAAAAGGAGTACGTCAAGGCTGTATATTGTCACCCTGTTTATTTAACTTCTATGCAGAGTACATCATGAGAAACGCTGGGCTGGAAGTAACACAAGCTGGAATCAAGATTGCCGGGAGAAATATCAATAACCTCAGATATGCAGATGACACCACCCTTCTGGCAGAAAGTGAAGAGGAACTAAAAAGCCTCTTGATGAAAGTGAAAGAGGAGAGCAAAAAAGTTGGCTTAAAGCTCAACATTCAGAAAACGAAGATCATGGCATCTGGCCCCATCACTTCATGGGAAATAGATGGGGAAACAGTGGAAACAGTGTCAGACTTTATTTTGGGGGCTCCAAAATCACTGCAGATGGTGACTGCAGCCATGAAATTAAAAGACGCCTACTCCTTGGAAGAAAAGTTATGACCAACCTAGATAGTATATTCAAAAGCAGAGACATTACTTTGCCGACTAAGGTCCGCCTAGTTAAGGCTATGTTTTTTCCTGTGGTCATGTATGGATGTGAGAGTTGGACTGTGAAGAAGGCTGAGCGCAGAAGAATTGATGCTTTTGAACTATGGTGTTGGAGAAGACTCTTGAGGATCCCTTGTACTGCAAGGAGATCCAACCAGTCCATTCTGAAGATCAATCCTGGGATTTCTTTGGAAGGAATGATTTTAAAGATGAAGCTCCAGTACTTTGGCCACCTCATGCGAAGAGTTGACTCGTTGGAAAAGACTGATGCTGGGAGGGATTGGGGGTAGGAGGAGAAGGGGACGACCGAGGATGAGATGGCTGGATGGCATCACAGACTCGATGGACGTGAGTCTGAGGGAACTCCGGGAGATGGTGATGGACAAGGAGGCCTGGCGTGCTGCGATTCATGGGGTCGCAAAGAGTTGGACACGACTGAGCAACTGAACGGAACTGAACTGAACCAAACCTCTAAGTAGCCCTAGTTCTTCCTACTAGGAATTGATGGCTTTCTGTGAGATCAGTATATGTGGTGTTTTTGATTTTCATAACAGAAACATTGCCATTTGCATTTTTAACATATCCCTTTGTGTACATTGCATTCTTTTTAATGGAGCTTTTAAAATATGTTGGTAGTGGACCCTAACCTCCGGGGTTCTAATTTGGGGTGGGGTCTGGAAGTTGAATTTTTCATGTGTCCAGATGGTTTTGAAGGTGGCCAAGATTGAGACACATTTCCCTAAGCCCTTGCTGGAGAGTTCTCCTGATTAATTATAAAGTAATAGAAACTTCTTACGAAACTGTTTGTGATGTAATGGGGTATAAAGTGAAATGTTTACCTTCTCAGGCCAGCATCTATTTATGGTTCTTTATACAACTTTCTGCAAATTTACAAGTATACATAAATCTTCTCTTTTTAAAATGTTAGTGTTAGTCATTCAGTTGTGTCCAATTATTTACAACCCCATGGATTATAACCTGCCAGTCCCCTCTGTCCATGGAATTCTCCAGGCAAGAATACTGGAGTGGGTAGCCATCGCCTTCTCCAGGGGATCTTCCCAACCCAGGAATCAAACCCAGGTCCCTGCATTGTAGGGGGATTCTTTACCATCTGAGCTACCAGGAAAACCCAATTACGTTAATACTAAGCTTTATTGTTTATGTAGCTTGCCTTTATTTCCTAATTTGTGGAGGACCTGAGTTGCCTGTCAGTTCATATGGATTAGAATCACGCTGTTATTGGCTGGTATATTTGCTGAGCAGAGGTTCCCTGAACTCTTCAGCCTCTGGAAGCTCTATCTGGGATGCACTTGCACTGCTGTAGTAGAAAAGGCCCTGTTCCCTATCCATTCCTTGTTCTCACCTTCTGTTCTTGTTACTGTTGGAAAGGAGTCTGTGTGAACCATATTCAGTTGTATCCCTAGGATTTTAAATTTTTACTAGGGTATGGTTTAATATTATGCCCTCACATTTTTCGCTTATTTATTATGAAATTATTCAGACATATTGCAATCCCCTATGTAACTTCCACCCTTCTAAAGAAATAAAGAATTGCCAATACAGCTGAACCCATAGTCCTCCCTGGTCCCATTCCTCTCCACTTGCTCCAGAGTAACTGCCCTTTTTGACTGGTTTGTACCCCATGAATTTCTCTGTATTTTTACAATATAGGTATGTTTTGAAACAATACACAGAATTATTTGACCTGTTTTTTAACTTCTATAAGTGGCTTTTCTCCCCTCAGTGTTTTATTTATGAACTTTATTGTTACAGATTCATATAATTCTAGTTCACTCATTTTTTTCTAATTGTGGTAGTCCATTGTATGCATGTACCATAGTTTATCCGTTTTTCTTTATTAATATCTAATATCCAAATTGGTTGCACATCTCAAAAGTGCTGATACTTGTCTTACACACATGTAGTACAGAAGTGAGTTTGCTGATTCTGGACTTTATCTAGGAGTGAGATGGTAGAGTATAAAGAAAGCGCATCTGTCTTGGTCTTCAAGGAGGCTAGACCAGTTTAGAATCCCATCAGCAGTGTGTAAAATTTTTCCTAATGCTTTAAAATGAATTAGAATAAGAATACCCATTTATGATGTTTCTCTATATTCTCTAAAATTGCTCTTAAAAGACATTTTCATTCCTGTTACTTAATGTGTTTTACATAAAGTACCATCTGATAAATCACTTTTTATTAATGCTAAGGAATTTTTTTTCCTTCACGTGCATACACTACCTGTTAACAAAGAGATTTGAAGCAATTTATTGACCTTCCCTAACAAACCGCCAGGCTTCTTGTTTTCAGCCAATAGCTGCTTCCTTTTTAATTACTTTTTGTGTTGATTGCCAGGAAGGCAAGAGCTAAATTCAAGGCAGAAATGTGGAAACAAATTCGGGGTTTGTTTTTCCCCTTCTCTTCTTACATGGGACTATTTCTCCCATGAGTACATCTATAGCATGATTCTGAGAACAGCTATATCAGAATCAGAGATTCTTGTTAAAAATGCTACTTTCTAATAAACCCTGTCACAGACCTATTATATTGGAATCTTTGGCCTGAGACCCTAAATTTAGCATTTTAAAGGCTCATGCTATATTTGCTGTTCAAATTGAGAATCTGCTGTATGGCTTGTAATATTACTTTCCTATTCGTTGTAACTCTTCTGTTATAAATATATTATTATTCCAAATCACTTCAAATCTTTTTTGTGCTCAGTGGAAAAAATAATATCTAACATATATACATAACATGTGGCTCCAGGCTGTATCTTAAAATTGGTTATTTTTGCATTATTAATTGGATATTTACAACACGAGGACTAAATTCATGTTTTGCTTACATATTTATTGAGTACCTACTATGTGCTGTGTTATAAGAAGACTAAATAAATGCATGAAAAGCTATAAACAAGAGGCTTTGGGATGAATGTTGTAACCTCATATGAATGTTGAATGTTGAACCTTTCTCTGAATAAGAAGTGTTTTTTACAAATAGAATTTTCGCAAACATATTCATTTGGCCATAATTGATATATTTATATCAGTGTATTGTGATATATATACTCATCAGTGAAATATTTCTGGACATTTATTTCCAAAGATCATTAACATCTTTGAGTGCATCACTGAATTAAGATCTATTTTTTGTTATCCTGATAAATGCAAACTTAAACCTTATTCAGTGTTTTAGACTCAGTAATTAAGTTTTAGAAAAATGATGAATTATTGTTTAGTTTTAAAACAAAATAATTGGCTTCTCTCAGCATAATTTATGTCTATTTATGTCAGTTAAATGTTGGTAAAAAGGGGTGTTTACATTAAGTGGTCCCTGCTTAGTAATTTTCATGCCGTGCTCCCCATGTAAACTCTTTCTTATGGCCCCCAGCTTCAGCAATGCTGTGTAACCAGAACAGCTCCAGTGTGTTTATTTTGAGAGAGAATTTGAAGGTAATAGGTCTTCAGATAGTTAAATTAAATTATCTTAAATGTTTGCTTTTGGCTGTGTGGATGATAACTGCTCTGTTTGCCTAATTTAGTTTAATTCAGGACATATGGATTGAGTACCTACTGTGGAGTATTTATACTTTATTAAAAAATATATATCCTGGTTGAATAGAAAGAAAACGTCTTGAGTCAGTATGTGTTTGTCTGCTAAGTCGCTTCAGTTATGTCTGACTCTGTTTGACCCCATAGACGTCAGCCCACCAGGCTCCGCCGTCCTGGGATTCTCCAGGCAAGAATACTGGAGTGGGTTGCCATTTCCTTCTTCAATGCATTAAAGTGAAAAGTGAAAGTGAAGTCACTCAGTCGTGTCCAACTCTTTTCGACCCCATGGACTGTAGCCTACCAGGCTCCTTCGTCCATGGGATTTTCCAGGCAAGAGCACTGGAGTGGGTTGCCATTGCCTTCTCTGATGTGTTTGTCTAGTTGGTAGTAAATACTAGCACTTAAAAACAGTCGTGTCCAAATCTTTGCAACCCCATGGACTGTAGCCTATCAGGCTCCTCTGTCTGTGGGGTTTTCCAGGCAAGAATGCTGGAGTAGATTGCCATTTCCTTCTCCAGGGGATCTTCCCAACCCAGGAATCGAACCCGGGTCTCCCACATTGCAGGCAGACGCTTTACCGTCTGAGCCACCAGGGAAGCCCAAAAACCACATTATATTTTACTAAATGAGTGGGCTGTTGAGAATTTTATTGGCATCAGAAATGTTACCTTATGAGTGTCTCTCTGGTTTATTTAGCTCTTATAGCTTTGTCTGCCAAACAGGAGATATCTCACTTCATCTTTTTGGTGGGAAGTGGTTGTATGAATTTAATGATTCAGAGTCACCTGAGGATTTGATTTGGTTTAATTTTAAGTGTAGATTCCAGGCATGTCCCTGAAATGTAGATTCCCTGGAGATTCAAGTGTTACCAGTATGATGAAGGAGGTTTTGAGACTCTGTAATTAAGAACCCCTGCTTAGGTCTTCTCCTTCTTTAATTGTGTACTTTTTTTTTTTTAAACTGAGCTATATGAGCTCTTTGTATGTTTTGTAAATTAATCCCTTGTCAATCACATCATGTGCAAATATTTTCTTGTGTTCTGTAGGTTGTCTTTTAATTTTGCTTACAGTTTCCTTTGTTGTACAAAAGCTTTTAAGTTTTTAGGTCCCATTTGTTTATTTTTGCTTTTATTTTTGTTACTCTAAGAGATGTATCTAAAAAGATATTGCTGCATTTTATGTCAAAGAGTCTTCTGCCTATGTTTCCCTCTAGGAGTTTTGTAGTGTTTGGTTCTGCATTTAGGTCTTTAACCATTTTGAATTTATTTTGTATATGGTATTGGACTTCCCTGGTGGCTCAGACAGTAAAGCATCTGCCTATGATGCGGGAGACCCGGGTTTGATCCCTGGGTTGGGAAGATCCCCTGTAGAAGGAAATGGCAACCCACTCCAATATTCGTGCCTAGAAAATCCCATACACAGGGGAGCTTGGTAGGCTACAGTCCATGGGGTCCCAAAGAGTTGGAAATGACTGATATGGTATTAGAAAACATTCCAATTTCAGTCTTTTCAATTCTTTTAAATATAATGGTCCAATTTTCCCAGCACAACTTATTGAAGAGACTAGAGACTGTCTTTTCTCCATTGTGTATTCTTGCTTCCTTTGTCATAGATTAATTGACCATAGTAGGTGCATGGGTTTATTTCTGAGCTTCCTACTGTGTTCCATCGATTATGTATCTGTTTTTGGTGCCAGTACCATACTATTTTTATTACTATAGTTTTGTACTATAATTTAAAGCCAGGTAGCCTGATTCTTCCAGCTCCGTTTTTCTTTCTCAAGACTGCTTTGGCTATTTGGGATCTTTAGTATTTCTATAAAAGTTTAAAAAAATTTTGTTCCAGTTCTGTGAAAAAATGCAATTAGTAATTTGATAAGATTACATTGAATCTATAGACATTTCTCCAAAGAAAACATAGAGATAGCCAACAGGCACATGAAAAAATTCTCGGTCTTGCTAATTATTAGAGAAATGCAGATCAAAACTACAATGAGGTATCACCTCACTCCAGTCAGAAGGGCTATCANAAAAATTCTCGGTCTTGCTAATTATTAGAGAAATGCAGATCAAAACTACAATGAGGTATCACCTCACTCCAGTCAATAGGGCTATCATCAAAAAGTCTACTAATAATAAATGCTGAAGAGGGTGTTAGAAATAAAGGAACCCTCGTACACTGTTGGTGGGAATGTAAATTGGCACTGCCAGTATGGAGAACAATATGGAGTTCATTACAAAACTAAAAAATAGAGTTGCCATATGATCCAACAATCCCCCTTCTGGGTGTATATCTAGACAAAGGTATAATTTGGAAAGATACATGCACCCTAGTGTTCATAGCAGCACTATTTACATAGCCAAGACATGGAAGCAACCTAAATGTCCATTGAAAGATGACTGGATAAAGATGTGTGTGCACGATGGAATATTACTCAGCCATAGAAAAGAATGAAATAGTGTCATTTGCAGCAACAGGGATGGACCTAGTGATTATCATGCTCAGTGAAGTAAGCCAGACAGAGAAAGAAGAATATCAGATGATACTGTCTATATGTGGAGTCTAAAAAAAAATACAATTGAACTTGTTTACAAAACAGAAACAGACCTGCAGATATAAAAAGCAAATTTATGGTTACCAAAATGGAAAGGAAGAGGGGATAAATTTGGAGGTTGGGGTTAACATTTACATACCGCTATATATAAAATAGATAACCAGCAAGGACTTACTGTATGGTACTGCTGCTGCTGCTAAGTTGCTTCAGTCGTGTCCGACTCTGTGTGACCCCATAGATGGCAGCCCACCAGGCTCCCCCGTCCCTGGGATTCTCCAGGCAAGAACACTGGAGCGGGTTGCCATTTCCTTCTCCAGTGCGTAAAAGTGAAAAGTGAAAGGGAAGTCGCTCAGTCATGTCTGACTCTTAGCGACACCATGGACTGCAGCCTACCAGGCTCTTCCGTCCATGGGATTTTCCAGGCAAGAGTACTGGAGTGGGTTGCCATTGCCTTCTCTGACTGTATAGTACAGAAATTCTAAAAAATATTCTGTGATAACCTGAAAGTGAAAAGAATCTGAAAAAGAATACACACAAACACACATATATCTGAATCATTGTGCTGTACACCTGAAACTAACACAGCATTGTAAATCAGCTATTTATTGTTGTTGAGTCGCTCAGTTGTGTCTGACTCTTTTGTGACCCCATGGACTGTAGTCTGCCAGACTCTGTCCCTAGGATTTTCCAGGCAAGAGTGCTGGGAAATACTGCCATTTCCCCCTCCAGGGGATCTTCCCAGCTCAGGGATTGAACCCCCATCTCCGTGTCTCCTGCACTGCAGGTGGATTCTTTACCACTGAGCCACTGGGGAAGCCCTGTATACTTATATTTTTTTTAAAGTAAAGTGTTCTTTAAAAAAGAACCTCTGCAAGTGACTCAGACACATATCCAGGTTTAGGAGCTATTATTCAGTCTCAATGCTGGACGTTTTACATAAGGGAAAACAGATTGTGATTTGCTTGAGCTCATACAGTTATAACAATGCCTCCTTTGATTGTGTTGGATCCCCCTCTTATTATCTAATACTTATTAATTAATATGGTTAGTTTTTACCCTCATGACTGAGTAATCTTATCCTTCCTTTGATGGCTTTAATTGTTTATGTTTTTTTCACAGAAACTAGTTAAGAGATAGTTAACTATTTTCCTTTGAATTTCTTGGGACCATCCCCCTGAGTAGACTAGTAGATGTTTTGCCCACTCAGCACACTGAGCTTCTTTTGATAGGAAAACACCTGTGTCCTTCTTACGTGGCCTGCATGTGCTTTGTAGGTGGTTCTAGTGGTTGTGGTTTCATGTGAGCCCATAAAAGCCTGGCATTCCTGGATTGCTGCTTGATTCTCAGCATGTTTCCATCGACCCAGAAAGATTGCTGTAGTGGTTTTTTGCTTGGTTATATTTGCAGTTCACTGTCACAGTTGTTGTAAGTTGACTTTAAATACCATAGTGTGATCTGATTGCAACTGTTAGTAAAGACAGGTAAACTAGAGAAATAAACCTTTTTCTTTTCTATTATAATAATCTCATCGCTGCTAATAAGGTATTTTTGATATTGGTAGAAGAAAGCTGGTTTTTTTTCTTGGTAATTACGATCATTTTGCCTTGTCTTAAAGTAATGATACAGTAGAACATAAAGTGTTTTAAATGTATATATAGAGTACAAAGTATTTTAATGTATTGTGATTTTTTAAATTAACATGTGTTTTTCTGATGACACTTTAAAGCTTGTTCATTGTAAATTTAAAACTATAGAAAAGCTCAAAAAGGAAAAAAAAATTAGATCACCTATAATTCCACAACCTGAAAACCATTGTTCTTTAGGTATATGACCTTCCAGGCTTTTAAAAAGTGCACATGTATAGTGGTAAATTATTTGTGATTTCATTCCATTGCTGGGTTAATGTTTATGTTTATGTAAATGTGATACAAATCTACTACTTCACATTTCTTTATACCTTTTAAATGCCATGGTGTATATACAGTTTTCAATAATTGGTAATCATTTTCAGCCTTTTCTCTTCTTAGACTTTAACTTTTTTTCCCTTAGATCATCCTTCTTAAAAATTAGAGTATTTTGCTATTCAGGAGATTATTTTCCTTTTGTAAAATTTATATAATATGCAGAAAAAAACCCAAGCGAAGATACCAATACTATACAGAATTGTGCAAAGTGAAGTGAGTAGAACATCTTCAGTTTCAAAAACAAGGCAAAATGAGCTAATATAAAAGCCCTTCTGTACAAAACAGGGTGCAAATAGAGTGTGATTCCACTTATCTGAGAAACTAGAAGAGGTAAATTTGTAGAGACAAGAGCTGAGGGAAGGGGAGATTGGGAAGTTAGTTTTTAAAGAGTTATTTTGAGATCATGAAAAAGTTCTGCTGATGGATAGTGGTGATGACTGTATATCATTGTGAATGTGCTTAATACCACTGAATTATACACCTAAAAAAGTTAAAATGGTAAATTTTAGTTATATGTGTGTGTGTGTGTGTGTGTGTGTGTGTGTGTGTGTGTGTGTATGCTGTTGTTATTTAGTTGCTAAGTCGTGTCCAGCTCTTTGTGACCCCATGGACTGTAGCCCATCAGGGGCCTCTGTCCACGAGATTTCTTGGGCAAGGAGTGAGTTGTCGTTTCCTTCTCCAGAGAATCTTCCCAACCCAGGGATTGAACCTGAGTCTGCTGCATTGGTAGGCAAATTCTTTACCACTGAGTTACCTGAGAAGCCATATATATATGTAAAATAATATATGCTTATATATTATTTTAAAAACACTTAAAGCATGTCAAAAAATCCTGATGCATACAAATAATCTTTGCCTCTATTTAACTCCAGTTACTTTCTTTCAATATAAAGAATCTTTTTTTCCCCCTGTTAATTGTAGTATTTCTCTCATGCTAGCATTTTCCTTTCATAAGGCCCAAAGATTGTGTTTTGAATGGACAGAGGCCCACCCATTTGCTGTAATTTAGAAATGTCTAGAATGTTATTTCAAAATATCAAGATTTCATAAAAACAAACCCTTGTTCAAATTTTCATGAAAGTGTTCTTGACTTTAGAAACTGATTCAAAAAAGTAGTAATTTCTTTTCTCCATTAATGCTTTATTAAGCTTTGTTGACCTATATAAGGGTTATAGACGAGGAGTGGGTAGGGGATTAGAAAGATTAGTGAGCCTCCACTCCTAAAAATATCAGAGTGATTTTTTTTTTCCTTAATCACATATCTGTAACCTGTCTACTCAGAGCAAACTCTGAGATGAAACCTAAAGAGTGCATTTTCCATTTTCACTGCATATGAATACATATACAGGCAGAATTATAACATTGACATATGTTCTGAAATTGCTTAAATCTCTAATATATTTAAACATTTGAAAAAATTCAGAATCATTGTCCCATAGGATATCTTGTACTTTTTGTTAAGGATGCTAAACCCTGCCTTGTTTTGAAAACTTATTTTAGGCAGTTTATTGGGCTATATACAAGAGAGCAAGATAATAAGAAAGTATAATGGTATTCAAAGATCAAGGAGAAATTAGCATAGAAACATTAGATAAAGTCACAGTTGCTGTTTGCTATTATTTTAAGATGTTATTGTTTCCTAGTAACCAAGACTAAAAGGAAAATGTGTTTAGTGATAAAATTCTTTATCCATCAGAATCTTACAAAGTTATTATATTGCTGAAGTTTATGGGAAAAAATAATTTCTTAAGAAGAAGAATCTCTTAAATTTCTTAGGAGAAGTTAACAGAAAATATTTTTATCAATAAACTGTTGCCACAGTGACAAACACATACTTCCCCAATGACCCCAGTGACTGTTTAATTGCCAGCATTTCTTCATTGTCTGCTGAGCAGCGTTGCTACTTTATCATCAGATGCTGTGGAAAAATGGAATTGTGAAAGAAAATGTGTTGGCTGTTAATAATGCAGCGGCCTTCAGACTGTTCTACAGGGTGTTAATATTCCCACAGAGCCCCCTCTAGGTGGGAGAGTGAGCCTCATAGTGCTGGGTTCTTGGCCACATCAGTGTTCCTTTTATCGCATCTGCAGAGTGAGTTTCTTTATACGATTTCATGTGAACAAAGGATTTAACAGGTAAAAAGATATTTGAAAATCACTGGTCTTATAGTAGAGTTGAGACCATTGTTTAATAAAAATACATCCAAGATCCACCCAAACCTGGCCCAGCCTCCTATAGGACAGAAACCCTGTAATACTGTGAGACAGGCTGGTACCGTGGGATTTTATTTCACACGGTTTGATGCCATGTAGGCTTCCCAGGTGGCGCTAGTGGTAAAAAATCCACCTGCCAATGCACGATGCAAGAGACGCACGTTCGATCCCTGGGTCAGGAAGATCCTTTGGAATAGGAAGTGGCAAGCTGCTCCAGTATTTTTGCCTGGAAAGTTCCATGGACAGAGAGGCCTGGAAGGCTACAGTTCATGGGGTTGCAAAGAGTCAGACATGACTGAGCACACACACACAGATCAATATATAAAGCCACCCACCTCTCTGTCTAGAGATTATATTTCATCTAGTCTGCTTGGTATGTTTATGGTTTCTGCTTTTACGTTCAACTCTTAAATTTGTATAGATTTATTTTGGAATATGATTTGAGTAAGGACATATCTGTGTTGATATTTTTTTTCCTGAAGCAACCAATTAGCTACCATCTTTTTTTTTTTGATTGATTGATCATTCACTCTTCCCTCCTGATTTGAAATCTCACCTTATAATATCTTTCCCAAGAGCATTCTACAGTTCCTGCAGTTCCAATGAAACTGTTCTGTTATTGTAGTATTTCTAAGAAGCACTTTATATGTAAACCGTTGCATTAAAATATTATCCCATGCTTGCTTGTTATTCTAATTCTTGAATCAAAGACCACCCCCTCCCAGACATTTGCCCCTATCAGAGCTATTTCATTGTCAGCCAAAGATATGTTTGTTTCATCAGTTCACAGTCAGGAATAAAATAAAGTATCATTAAGTGAGGATCAAACATTAATATTCTGAAGAATTCACTGTGGGTGCAGAGATAGGAAAGTTTAATCTTCTTGCTTTATGGTAGGGAATGTATTGGTAAAGTGAACTTTGAAATTGAGGTAAATAATGGAATTTGAACTTTGATAAAGTAACCAGAATACTCCTAAGTTAGCAACATTTCAGAAATTATGTTTTGTGGTTACTGATTTGAAAATGGATAAAATCAGCAGCATTTTGAGTAAACCCATATCACCTGCATCAGAGATGTAATTAATTATAGTTTCTAAATGCCACTAGAGCAGGTCTCCTAAGGCTCTACCAGTCTCGCATTGGGGGGAATTACACTCTGTCTCCTGCCCACTGCAGGGCTCCAGTCACAGATTGGTGAAGCCTCGGTTTCACCATGAGTTCCTCCAGAAATAAGAGATATGTTATCCTGCTGTGGGTCACATGTGAACTGTTGTAGGAAAGCTAAATTGATGAAGGTATTTTGCTGCAAAAATATTAATAGTTACAGCATTTACAAAGCTGGCTACTGGGTCAGAGTCGATTCTAGGTTTTGCTGCTGAGTTGCCTGGAGTGCATATACCTAACTTCAACCCCGCACCCCAGCTTCTCTTGCACACTTTCCAAAATGTGTTCTGTAGACCTTTCTTGTAGACCTTGAAACTCCAGGGGAAGTTTCAAGGGTCCGTGGTTAAAGGAGTTTGAAATGCTATGTACTAGATATGCTATAAGAAATGCGTAATGTATAGTAGAATGTTAAAGGCTCTAAGTCTTATAGGAACGAACTCTTAAATCTTTTGAACCTGTTTCTTGACATCTCTTACGCACTTCTATTCCATAAAGTCCACTTCAGAAACCTGTATTAGGTGTCTGAGGCTATTAAACTTATATACTTTTAGTTTGAATAAAAAATAGTTTTATCTTATTCAATGTGGTCCTTTAATTTGTAATATCAGTGTAGAATCTTAAGGAAACACTGGAAAAAGCCTTTGATTGTACAGTTTACTATTACTCATGGGTTTTAAACACAGCAACACAGACAAGTATTGTTTTGCACTGTAAATACCAAAACTTCGGTTTGAAATGACTAGTCAGAAAATGGCCTAGTCAGAGGTTCCCCTACTTTTCAAGAGCTCTGTCCAATACATTGGATTCTCTCCAGAATGTTTCTATAAAGTGCAGTTTGATGTTAGACACAGTTTACATACAACATTTTTTTGGTTTGTTTAATGTAATTTCAGCTGTTATTGGCTCAAAGTACATAGACTCATGGAACTCTTTTATAATGATTGTTCAGAAAATAACATCTGGGATCCTAATAATGAAGGAAAATCAAGATATTGTCGTTTCGTTTATAGGATGGGGGCTGCAGATAACATATATAAAGGACAGAGTACATTTATGGAAGAACTGACTGACACAGCAGAAATAATAAGAAAAGCAACACCACAGTCGTTGGTTATCTTGGATGAATTGGGAAGGGGGACAAGCACCCATGATGGAATCGCCATTGCTTATGCTACACTTGAACATTTCATTAGAGATGTAAGTATCATGCATACCTTTTTTGTACCCTGACCTTAGTTTCTAAATATTCAACACTATCTTTGTTATAGTTGATCCTATTCCTGCAATTGATCATTCAGATGCTATACATGGAACTCAGGTAGATTGGCCCTAAATAATGTTTGAGTTCTTTGATGTGTCTTCTTTTCTTTAGCTGAAGTGGAATAAACCTGGTCAGTAGGAGAAAGGCCTCCTCGGCAATATTTCCACCTAGAAACTGTATCTTACTATCCTTGGCAAACTAAATTAAGATCAAAGACCGTCTACCTTCAACACAATCCTTGAGAAAAGAACCAAATAAAAGACAGTGCCATTTTTGCCTGGTGAAATACTTTTTTTCAGCGATATCCTAAAAGATCTCCATATAAGGCCTTTGAGCTGATCTTCTTGAGTCTCTGTTTTAGTAATTCCACTCCTTCAGTGTGTGTGTCATTTTTTTTCAGAATTTGTTCCTAAGCATCTCAATGTACAATTTTACTTGTGGCAAACTTTCCATCCCTGTCACTTTCATCAAACTCTCCCCATTACATGGTTAATGATGATATATTTTAAGATAAATATTTTCTTATTAAAAAAAAGAAATTCTGTATTTGCAAAAAGGTATAGCTCAGGAACTTTTCTTTAATCATTATAGAAACTATATATCATGGATTCAATAAAGTCCTATATTTGCCTCCAAAACGGATTTTCTTAAACATTCAGTTAAGAATACTACTTAGCTGTAGAAAAGAATGAAATTTTGCCATTTTAAGCATCATAGATGGGCGTTATACTAAGTGAAATAGGTCAGAGAAGGACAAATACCGTAGGATATCACTTTATGTAGAGTCAAAAAATACAGCACACTAGTGAATATAACAAAAGAGAAGCAGACTCGAAGATATAGAGAACAAGCTGTTGGTTACCAGTGGGAGAGAGAAGGGGGAGAGCCATTATAAGGGTGGGAGGATAAAGGGATGTTGTGGGGTTATATGAAATCATGTGTGTGAAACTTTTAAAAATTGTAACGCACTATAGAATTTAAAAAATTTTTCATTTAACAAAAAATTATTTAAGATACTCCTTTTTTTGAGCCTTCAGGAGCAAATTATGACAGAGCTGAACTTGTCAACTTTGAGTTTAATTGTATCTACTCTGTAGAAGTCTATCAGTTACTATGACCACATAACATATTACCCCTAAACTTAGTGGCTGAAAACAACAATAATCATTCATGATCTCTCGGNTAGGTCAGAGAAGGACAAATACCGTAGGATATCACTTTATGTAGAGTCAAAAAATACAGCACACTAGTGAATATAACAAAAGAGAAGCAGACTCGCAGATACAGAGAACAAGCTGTTGGTTACCAGTGGGAGAGGGAAGGGGGAGAGCCATTATAAGGGTGGGAGGATAAAGGGATGTTGTGGGGTTATATGAAATCATGTGTGTGAAACTTTTAAAAATTGTAACGCACTATAGAATTTAAAGAATTTTTCATTTAACAAAAAATTATTTAAGATACTCCTTTTTTTGAGCCTTCAGGAGCAAATTATGACAGAGCTGAACTTGTCAACTTTGAATTTAATTGTATCTACTCTGTAGAAGTCTGTCAGTTACTATGACCACATAACATATTACCCCTAAACTTAGTGGCTGAAAACAACAATAATCATTCATGATCTCTCGGAGTGTCTGGAGGTGAGGAAGTTGGGAGCAGCTTGGCTGGGTGGCTTTGGCTCAGGGCCTCTGCTGAGGTTGCAGTCGAGTTGTCAGCCAGGGCTGGAGGGTCCCCTTACAGTGTAGCTCCGTCACGTGGCTGGCAAGCGAGGCGATTGGCCAGGGCCTCAGTTCCTTACCCCGTGGGCCTCTCCATGGGCTACTCGAGCATCCTGACAGAGGGGCGTCTGGCTTCCCCCAGAGGGAGGCATTCCAAGAGGCCAAGGTGGAAGCAACAGAGCATTTGATTTTGCCATCATGTTGTTGAATACACAGGGCCAGCACTCTTCAGTGTGGGAAGAGGGTCCTCCAGAGCATGAACAACAAGAAGTGGAGATCGCTGGGGCCACATTGCAGTCTGTCTGCCAGAAGCAGTTTGTCAAAATTCCAGAGAGTTATTTAAGCACCTTCAGGAACAAGTTATGACAGAATTGAATTTGTCACTTCTGTTTTCATTGCTTCTATAGCAGTTTTTGGATATTATAAATGTTGGTGAAGAAAGTGTTAGTTTTAGGTAAAATTTATCTTGGAGGAAAGTCGTTG
The DNA here is from genome assembly GCA_006410935.1 of Redunca redunca. NCBI lineage: Eukaryota > Metazoa > Chordata > Mammalia > Artiodactyla > Bovidae > Redunca > Redunca redunca. The sequence goes on along the minus strand of SJYQ01005665.1, from coordinate 63,524 downwards.
AAGAGGATTCTTCAGGAACAAGAGTTCCTAACCTTTTATGGATGAAAATCTTTATTTTTCATGATGTCTATTGATCGCTAGAATGGGGAAGAGAGGAGGAATCGGGGAGGCTCTGTGTTGCTGCATTAAGCTGAGTGTGGCCTTGATGAGGGCAGTGATGTAACCCAAACCCTTAGATCTTCCAGCTAGAAAAGCCTGTCAGCTAAGGGAAGGGGCTCCAGGGAGCCAGCTGGTCCTAAGATGCTTCGGGGCAGATTTTAAGAGCAACTTGTCAAAGAAACCCTGCCTTAATAAGTTTATTTGTACTTGTTTTTAGACAGAAGACATATGTTCTGATTTTTAATAAGGCGGGTGGCAGATGAATCAAAACTGGAGTTCTTTAATTCGATTACCCTTTTCTGCTAATTTTTAGACCAAGATTTGATGTTAACTTCCCCTACAACAAGGATTTCTAGAATGTGTGCTTTGAAACAATGCTAATTAAGTAACTCACAAGTCCATACTGATAGTAACAACACAAAAGTAAATTTTAAAATGGTGGGGGTAGGATGGGAAGAAGGGAAAGCTCTACATTACAAAATGCCAGCTAATAAACAGAGAATGCTGTTTTTTAAATGGACATTTATCAACTATGACAATAATGACCGATTCCGGCAGTGATGATCAATAGATGGTAAGATTGTTGGAGAAAATGATAGTCACACAGTTTCAAAGTGTAACCCCACAAGTTATTTATTAATTAAGAAGAAAGGTGTCAGTACAGTGAAGAATGGGCATGCACTTAAACCAAATAAGCAGATTTAGCACCCTCCAATAATAGATCAGATTGACACCGTATGCCTCTTGATGTGATATATTGGAAAGATTATGTCACCTACATGTATGTATATGTAATATTCCTGGCATTAAATTTTGATCTGAATTTAATCAGGAGAAAACAATCAGGTGAATCCAAACTGAGAGAGACTATGCAAAGCAACTACCTTGGATACTTCAAAAATTTTAAAGACATAAAAGTCAAAAAAGAGAAGTCTTGAGAATTCTTCTAGATTAATGGGGACTAAATAGACATGACCAGGTGTACTACATGAATCTTGATTTTTTTGTTTTTTTTTTTTAATATAAAAAGGTTTCTAGGGACTTCCCTGGTGATCCAGTGGCTGAGACTTCCAATACAGGGGGCCCGGGTTCAATCCATGGTTCGGGAACTATATTCCACATGCTGCAACTAAGACCCAGCACAGCCAAATAAATAAATATATTTAAAAAAAAAAGAAATTTCTAAAGAACATTATTGGGACAGTAAGGGAAATTCACAGGCTACATAATTAGTAAACAGTGATAGTGAAAATGTTAGTCGCTTTAGTTGTGTCTGATTGTTTGCGACCCCATGGACTGTAACCCACCAGGCTCCTCTGTCCATGGAATTCTTCAGGCAAGAATACTGGAGTGGGTTGCCATACCCTTCTCCAGGGGATCTTTCCAACACAGGGATTGAACCTGGGTCTCCTACATTACAGGCAGATTCTTTACCCTTTGAGCCACCAGGGAAGCCCAAATAGTGATATATCAGTGTTAAATTTCTTGAGCATAATAACTTTATTTTGGTTATGGAGGAGAATGTTTTTGTTCTCAGAAGATAGAATCTTTAGTATTTAAGGATAAAGTTTCATGATGTCTGCAGTTCTTAAATGGTTCAGGAAAAAAACTATGTGTGTTCATGTGAGTGTGTGTAGAGGAGGGAGGAAGGAAGAAAGGGGAAATACAGCAAAATACTAACAAATGGCTGTCTAGATAAAGAATATATGAATGTCCGTTGTACTTTTGTTGCAGCTTTTATGAAGGTTTGAAATTTTTCAAAATAAAGTTGGAGAAAATTTTAAATTTAAAAATAAAATAACTTTCATTATGTCTCACTGCTTTAGGTGAAATCCTTAACCCTGTTTGTTACCCATTATCCACCAGTTTGTGAACTAGAAAAAAGTTACTCACAACAGGTGGGGAATTATCACATGGGATTTTTGGTCAACGAGGATGAAAGCAAACAGGATGCAGGTATGAATTGTTCTTGCAGTAAGTACAACTATCATTCTGTTGGTTTTTGTGATGAATAGCCCAAATTTCATAGGAGTATGAACTTACTGCTTATTAATAATAAAAACTGTGAATGTTGATTGTAACTGACATTTGTCCAACATCATTTTCTCTAAGCTTAGGGTCAGAGTTTGCATTTCTCCTCGCCATCTCTGAGTCTTTCTCTAGCCCTCTTTATCTCATTTTTCTTCAAGAAGAAGGTGGGGTGAGGGGGGAACATTTAGATTTTACTCCTAGGTAAAAAGGCATCTTAGGAAAGATGCCTTAACAGTCAAGTATATTAGTAATCTTTGAAAAATACTCAATATATTTCCCAAAATATGATTTAACATGAATTACTTACTAAGAGCAATATTCTATACTTGCTCTTCAGTTGCTCAGTTGTGTCTGACTCTTTATGACCCCCTGAACTGCAGCACACAAGGCTTCCCTGTCCTTCACCCTCTCCTGGAGTTTGTTCAAACTTGTGTCCATTGAGTCAATGATGCCATCCAACCATCTCACCCTCTTTTGCCCCCTTCGCTTCTTGTCCTCACTCTTTCTCAGCATCAGGGTCTCTTCCAGTGAGTGGGTTCTTTGCATCATGTGGCCAAAGTATTGGAGCTTCAGCTTCAGCATCAGTTCTTCCAATGAATATTCAGGGTTGGTTTCCTTTAGGATTGACTAGTTTGATCTCCTTGCAGTCCAAGGGACTCTCAAGAGTCTTCTGCAGCACCACAGTTTGAAAGCATCAGTTCTTCGGCACTCAGTCTTCTTTATAGTCCAGCTCTCACATCCGTGCCTAACTACTGGAAAAACCATAGCTATGACTATACGGACCTTTGTTGGCAAAGTGATGTCTCTAATATTCTATACTGGACATATGTTTTATCTTAATTTGACAAGGAAAGTGAATCTCAGGTAAATTGGGTCCCCCATGTCAGGCACCTGGGTGGGAGCTGAGTTGAACCTAGAATCCATGCCCTCTGCCTGTAGGTTCTTTTCATCTCTGTTAGAACTGCTATGTGAGAGTTACAGTATTTTTTTCTTAGCCTTCCACTTACTACTCATGTCACAGAAATGAAACATTTCATGAAAAAAGAACATCATTAGCCAATAAAAAAATTTAAGCGCTGTTAGTAATGTAGTAGATTTTAGCATTTTTCCCCATGCTCAGTAGTAATTTTTTTAAGCCACCAGCCTGTGGGCCAGTGATGGTTTACACAGTTGGTGTGCTACAATGGAAAATCCATTATCCAAGATACTTCATAGTCCAGATTTTATTTTGGAAAAGTAATAAGTAAGGATGGACCTGAAAAAGAAATCAGGCAACTGACCCAAATAAAACAGAGCAGTGGACCTGAGATAAATATAGTTAGGCAATCCTTGCCTTTCACCACCATGCGATCTTGAAAAACACACCATAAATTCTCTCATGGAGACAGTTTCACATCTATTCATCTGCATCCAAAGTGACAGGAGGAGCTCATAAGCTAAAACTGCATGGGATAAACAAAACAGATTTCACCAACAGGGGAGGGTCAGTGGTAAGCGTTTGATGTGAAATAACTGCTAACCCAGACCCTTATATCTTAAGTGTTTTGACTTTTTATTTTATTGATTTAGGTTTTTATTCATGAACAGAATTTTAGAAAAACTAAATGATGCTAAAGACTTGTGCTAACAGCAGTGGTCCCCTACCAGAAGCCAGCGTGAGGAATTCCACCCGTGACAAGGTCATGCAGCAAGAGATCTGAGGTGCAAGGTCTAATCAGATCTCAGGTTTTCCCCCTGGAATTTCCTGAGCATCCAACCCCCCAAAAATAAAAATCTGCCGGCTTTTGTTCTCTGCTTCTCTACTTTTCTGATATACTCCGGAAAAAGTTATCTCTAAGCTTTGGTCTTCTGCATTTGAAAGGGATGTTTCAGTTAAACCTCCTCTGGTAGTTCTCTAGCCTGCCTAACAAGTTCCCCGGACCCCTTACAGCTTGTGAATTGCTTGCAGCCCCCAACTGGGAGAGGCACAAAGCTTGAAAGCATCTTAAAGATACAGAGCCTATTCTAAAGAGTTAAAAACCATATTGGTGATGGGTTTTCACTGTTGATTCAATGATTGCCGCCAGGCCTCCATATTCTTTATCTTTTAGGCACCTGGGAAGATGTTAATCAATGTAAACGGGGTATGGAAAAAGATATATAGTAGTTTTGATGTTAGCAACACTAGACTTTTGAGTTAATTACTTTTCTTTTGTTATAAATCACTGTACTCCTTTCACTTGTTATAAATTGTTGTATCTTTGCTATGTAAGAATGTAACTTTATTTAGTGCTTTCTGAGAGCTGCGACAAACTTTGGGAAGATCAACACAAATAAGTCTTCTGGTTGACAAACCCTTATCAGAAAAAAGGCTGTAAAATGTTAATTGGCCCTTCTGGCGGAAGATGATGTAAATTACCTAAGACTTGTGTTTGCAGTCAGGTATGCAGAGAGAAAAGCCTGCTTTTGATAAGAGTCTAAACTGCTAACGCTGCATGACTTTGTGTTACCCATTGATCTCCATGTATTATCAAAAATATAAATAGCCCCTTGAACAATAAAAGGACGGACCAGTTTCTTGGACTAGTCTCTCGGCCTAGTTTCTTGGGAATCTGGCTCCCCCCATGTCTCTTTCTCTCACCCCTTTCCCCTCTCCTTCCTTCTCCTCTTTACTCTAACTTCAGGCTGAATTCCCATCTGGAGCGGGCAGCTCACCAAGTCTACTTACTTGCCCTGGCCCTAAGATCCGTGAGAGAGAGTGCCCAAGGTGGGGCACTCTCCACTATTCGAGTGGGCACCGGCAGCCCAACGTAGATGGTGCAAGCTCCTTGTCTGGAACTTTATTGGCCTTCCCCGTAAACCAAGTTATTCAGCCTCTTTTCTCCACTTAATTTTCCTACTACACTATTTTTTCCTAATCTCTTTTCTATTTCTATATAAGTAAGTTTTTTCCTCGCCTTCTCCGTCTCTCCTTCGAATCACCCTGGTTCCACCAGGGCTGGACCCCGGCAGTCCACTCTTCCATTTTTTTCCTCCACGGCCCCTCCTCCCTCCAATCCCAAGGCAACTGTTTTCGGCTCTTTCACCCATCCATTTCTTCCCTGGATCTAAATACTGTGCTTATTTTCCTGTCTCTTGGTTCACCAACCTGACAATATTGCTGACTGCTTGTGTTAAATGAAGGTCTTCAGTGCTCCCTTCCCCTTTCCTCCTAGTGTAATAGTTTCACATTTTTCCTATTTTATTCACATTCATTGTTTTCACTGTTACTGCCATTAGTTATTGCTTACTCATGAGGCACATATGAGGCACAAGTATGTTTTCTTTCTTTTATACCTTTTTTCTCCATGGTCATAATTAATTTTTTTTATTCTTTCATTTCATTGTTTTGAGTCTCTTGTTGAATCCATCCTCCAGTAACTGTAAAACGCCTCTCTAGAGAGTTTTCACATGATTGCACTCATTGATTCCAGTTTTCCTTACTGGGGTCATTCCTCCTGGAGCCCTGTGTCCTCCTGCTCATCTGTACTGGTTTCTCCCTAGACCTCAGCTGTTGTCCCGAGACCTGCCTTGGTGTCATTCTGGGATGTCTCTTAACCTGTCTTGTTCGTTTGCTTGCAAGTAACAGAATGCTTGGACTCACTCTGGCTCAGACAGTGAGGATAAATACAATCTTGTATTACGGGAACCTCAGGAAGGGTGGGCTTCAGCTTCTCTTCTTTGCAGTTCTCCAGGCTTTGTCTTCCTGCTCTGCTAATTTCATCATCACACTAGTAGCAAGATGGCCGCAGTTCTTTTGGGCATCACATCCGGAACTGATAATGTCTGAAGGAAGAAAAAGGACCAGCATTTCCTGTGAGTCCTTCTTAGGAGCAGGAGAACTTTTCTTAGATGCCTACTAGGATCTCATCAGTGTCCTGTCTTATTTTCAGAATTGATTCACATGCTCATTCTTTTTTTTTTTTTAATTAATTTTTATTGGAATATGATGGCTCAGTGATAAAGAATCCGCCTGCAGTGCGGGAAATGAAGGAGATGCAGGTTCCATCCCTGGGTCTGGAAGATCTCCTACAGGAGGAAATGGCAACCTACTCCAGTATTCTTGCCTGGAGAAATCCCACGGACGTGGGAAATCCTCTGACCATGGACAGAGGAGCCTGGTGGGCTACAGTCCATGGGGTCACAAAAGAGTTGGACACAAGGGCTTAGTGACTAAACAACAACAGCAGTTGCTTTTACAATGTTATGTTTTTGTTGTACAGCAAAGTGAATCAGTGCACATGCTCATTCTTAAACCACTTTCTAGAAGTGAGAATGGCAAGGATAACTTTGAACAGTCTAGACTAATTGGAATCAACATTCGGAAGTAGACATAAGAACATTATCCGCTGGGTTAAATGGTCAGGGAGTAAGTTCAGTTCAGTTCAGTCGCTCAGCTGTGTCTGACCCTTTGTGATCCCTTGGACTGCAGCACGCCAGGCCTCCCTGTCCATCATCAACTCCCAGAGTTTACTCAGACTCATGTCTATCGATTAGGTGATGCCATCCAACCATCTCATCCTCTGTCATCCCCTTCTCCTCCCGCCTTCAATCTTTCCCAGCATCAAGGTCTTTTCCATTGAGTCAGCTCTTCGTGTCAGGTGGCCAAAGTATTGGAGTTTCAGCTTCACCATCAGTCCTTCCAATGAATATTCAGGACTGATTTCCTTTAGGATGGATTGGTTGGATCTCTTTGTAGTCCAAGGGACTGTCAAGAGTCTTCTCCAGTACCACAGTTCAAAAGCATCAATTCTTCGGTGCTCAGTTTTCTTTATAGTCCAACTCTCACATCCATACATGTGGACCACTGGAAAAACCACAGCTTTGATTAAATGGACCTTTGCTGTTAATGTCTCTGCTTTTTAATATGCTGTCTAGGTTGGTCATAACTTTTCTTCTAAGGAGCAAGTGTCTTTTAATTTTATGGCTGCAGTCACCATCTGCAGTGATTTTGGAGCCCGCCCAAAATAAGGTGTGCCACTGTTTCCACTGTTTCCCCATCTATTTGCCATGAAGTGATGGGACCAGATGTAAAGATCTTAGTTTTCTGAATATTGAGTTTTAAACCAACTTTTTCACTCTCCTCTTTCACTTTCATCAAGAGGCTCTTTACTTCTTCATTTTCTGCCATAAGTTTGGTATCACTTGCATGTCTGAGGTTATTGATATTTCTCCCAGCAATATTGATTCCAGCTTGTGCTTCATCCAGTCCAGCATTTCTCAGGGAACTAATCCCTTTATAAATCAGGGTTTTCTTAGAAGTGTAATAGATTTTGGGGAAGCTGCTAATAATATTAATTAAAGGAGATAAAAATTTTAAGACTCTGCATAAATGAAAATGTCACCTTCACACTGGATTTATAATTTAGCTAGGGCTAGAATTTTAGGTTGAGAATCATTTTCTTTCAGAAACTTGAAGCATTGCTCCGTTGCCTGGTCACATCCAGTATTACCCCTGGCTGTATCTAGGCTTCATCCTTTGCCTCTGACCTAATCCCTCTTCTGTCTAAATTAGAGGCTATTGGTCATCAGTAAATTCCCCAAAGGCCTTTTGGGTGCCTTTCAAGACTCTATGTTTATCTCTTTCCCTTGGGGTGGTAGATAAATCAATGGACCAGTGGTGACAAACCTGCATTTTAGTGTCTTTCAGTCCATAAGGTCTTGGACAAGTCACCTAATCTCATCCGTGTCTAATAACTTTTAGGAATCTCTCCTGAAAGTGATTTCAGAAACTATTTGATCAGCACACATCTGTTTAATTACTGCCTAGAGAAGTTTTGCTTTAAGACAGTTGTACTAAGTTTCCCTGTAACAAGGAGAAACTTGAATGATTGCTTTCACCGACTCTAAGCAGTGTCAGATAAGCTTTTCAATAATATCCATTTAAGAAATGATCATTGGAGAAGGAAATGGCAACCCACTCCAGTATTCTTGCCTGGAGAATCCCATGGACAAAGGAGCCTGGTGGGCTACAGTCCATGGGGTCGTAAAGAGTCGGACATGACTGAGCAATTAACACACACACACACACACACACAAGAAATGGTCATAGCTTATAAGGAGAGTCCTCCCATGAGCTTTTATTTGAGGCTGTAAAGACATGAGTTGTTTTTCCCATCTGCTCTCTGACCTGGCATTTTCTGCCTCCACGTTTCCATCTTACACACAGACACGCACATATGCACTTCCTGTCCTTTCTTTCTCTGTTCCTCCTCCCACTTCTTCCCTCTCCTTCCCATGGAAGAGTGGTGAAAGATAGTCTTAAGATAGAACCTAACTATAATACAGCTCCTTCAGGTGATTATGGAAGAGTGATCACATTATTTACCTTGATGCTGCTCTAAGGACTACCATGCTGTGTGCTAAAGTCGCTTCAGTTGTGTCCAACTCTGTGACCCCATGGACTGTAGCCCACCAGGCTCCTCTGTCCATAGGATTCTCCAGGCAAGAACACTGGAGTGGGTTGCCATTTCCTTCTCCAGGGGATCTTCCCATCAGGGGTCAAACCTACATCTCTTATGTCTCTTGCATTAGCAGGCAGGTTCTTTACCACTAGTGCCACCAAGAACTACCATAATCATTACTAAAATAGAGAATACATATGATGACAAATTTAGCAGTTGCTTGTCCTGAGATGTGTTAATGAGTCTTTTGGAGCAACAGATACAATTTAGCTATATTTTATAGCTGTATTTAAGAAGCATCTTTAGCTAGCTATATTATATATACTATATATTATACATATTATATGTATATAAAGCAAAAAAAGAAAAAAGCTGTCAGCAAAGCAATGTTTAAATGATGGGAGATTGTGGAATTCAGCAGGCTTTCAGTAAAGGATGGATGGATGAATGAAGGGATGGATGGATAATGAATGGACAGATGGACTGACAGGTGAATTAATCTCATTTTTAGAAAGGTCATTGTCAAGTCTGGATTATAGAGGTGAGGCTGGAGGTGAAAACATCAGTTAGGACTAGCCTAGTTGAAGTGATAAAGTCTGTTTGTCTTAAAAATGAAGAGAGTTCACTTTTTTGATACTCCACTGCTGTTCACTTCACTTTGGGTCTTGTGATCAATTGAAGGGTAACAAAAAACTATCCAGGTTAGCAGGCACTGGTTTCTACATGCTTCCTCCCCTAGTCTTTTCCCACCTACTTCGTCACCTGTTCTTTGTGTTCCTTTAGTTTTCTTTGGAGGTAAAGGATATTCTTCGTGCTTTGCAATGTGAGTTTTAGTCTCTGTATTCTGAGAGTGTCAGCATTCTTTTCACCTCCCACCTCTAGCACCCACCCTTAGAAAGGTATTATTTGTCTGTTGCTGAATTCTTAGAGGAGATTAAAGAAATTTCCATTATCCTTTTTTCTCTGTTGTGTTCAGTCTTTGGGCTTTTTAGCTTTTAGCTGATAAAAGAATAAAGCTTACATATTTATCAAATGAAATAATGTTATGAGAAAAACTCCTGATAAACTTATAATTAGTATACCAGGGTCTCAGAAGTTACTGTGGATCTGGTCATCTTGGCCATTTTTTGCAGTAAAGTGCAATTATGTTGAAGTTTGTAATAAAAGCTGCACAATCCTGAATTGCTTTAGATTTATCGAAGATTAAACTGTATGCAGCTGTTGGGGAGGAAGAATTTGTTCTTGGTTCCTTGGCTGATCTGATAACCAAATTAACATAAGGCAGATTAACTGGAGAAAAGCAAATTTAATTATGTACCTACAGGGTCCCCAGAAAAATATGAGGGCCAGTGAGGCAGTTGAGGCTTCTCTACCGTCCTGAGCTAAGGAATGGGATAAGAGAAGGAGCTTCAAAGAGGAGGAGGGTAATTGACGGGAAAATGGGAAAAACAGATATTTGTTAATTAGATTGTTTGTCTTGCCATATGCATAGGTCATTCTGATAAAAGTTCTCTCTGGTAATAGTCTGTCTCCGAGCCAGCGCCCCTCTGCCCATCTAAATTATTTTAGGCCATTGAAGGGGGAGATAGAAAGGTCTTCCTGAGCCTTTTGGACCTTCACTTTCTTCAACTCAAGAGAGTCTGCATGCCAAAGTGGCACATTTACTTCTGAATACCTTCGCAGTGTTGTCTTTGTATTACTGTACTTCAGTTCAGTTCAGTTGCTCAGTTGTGTCCGACTCTTTGCAACCCCATGGACCGCAGCACGCCAGGTCTCCCTGCCCATCACCAACTCCTGGAGTTTACTCAAACTCATGCCCATTGACTCGGTGATGCCATCCAACCATCTCATCCTCTGTTGTCCCCTTCTCCTCCTGCCCTCAATCTTTCGCAGCATCAGGGTCTTTTCCAATGAGTCAGCTCTTTGCATGAGGTGGCCAAAGTATTGGAGTTTCAACTTCAACATCAGTCCTTCCAATGAACACTGTACTTCATGATATTCCAATTCTTTAAAAGTTTTAGCCTCAAGCATATGTGTTAGGTGGTAGACTGGTGCCTTAGGAAACAGATTCTGAAATTTGAGTGTCAGAGGTTTATTGAGGAGTGCTTTCACCATCAACACCCAAGCAGGACTGGGCCGTCCTGGGCTGCGTTACAGTTGTAAGACTTCAACCAACCCTGCAGAGAGCCCGGTCAGGGGTTGGTCCTTGAGAGTCACCTTAGCTTGAGGTGAGAGAGCCAGACTTTTATGCCTTTTTTTATCTATTGTTCGTAACAAATTTCCCCCTAAAACATAGCAGCTTAGCACAGCAACTGTTTATTATCTCATAATTCCTGTGGGTCACGAACCCAAGCTGAACACCTCACAGTCTCTCACAGGCTTCATCCAAATATTGGCCAGGTAGCATCACTTCAAGGCCTGACTGGGACGACCCACTTCCCAGCCCCCTCACATACTGCTGGTATGCCTCAGAATGTCCCCTTCCAAAGTCATTCACACAGCTGGCAAGCCTCCAGACCCCACTAACGTGTTGACCAGCGACCTCGGTTTCTTTCCATGTGGAATTCTCCACAGGGCAGCCCACAATATGGCCGCTGGCTCCCTCTAGAGCAAACAGGGAGGAAATTGAGAGCACCCAAGACAGGCCACAGTCTCCTGCAGTCTAATCCCAAAAGTGACATGCCATAACTTTTGTCATATTCTATTCATTAGAATCAAGTCCCTTGGTTCAGCTCACAGTCAGAGAGAGAGAATGACACAAGGACATGGACACCAGGAGGCAGGGGAGCTTTGGTGGCCACCTCCGAAGCTGCCTATCAACCCCTGTAGCAGCCAGTCCGCTGGATGCAGGCTCCCCAAGATGGGAGGTGACCTTGGGTGAAACAGCTTTCTCCAGCTGCAGAAGTTCCCAAAGACAGCACACAGCTGAGGGTTGCTCTAATAGCTGGGGCAGTCTGAATGGGATTTGGACGGTACCAAACAGCATCCATGGGCTTGCCAGGTGGCACTAGTGGTAAAGAACCTGCTTGCCAATGCAAGAGACCCGGGGTTCGATCCCTGGAGGAAGGCATGGCAGCCCACTCCAGTATTCTTGCCTGGAGAATCCCATGGACAGAGGAGCCTGGTGGGCTACAGTCCATAGGGCTGCACAGAGTTGGACATAACTGAAGCAATTTAGCATGCCCACATGTGAACAGTATCAACTTTAATATGTTTAACTTTTTTAACTAGGATATTTAATAAGCCAGGCTTTCTCAGTCTTGTTATTTAAACTATGCAACATGTATTATTTCCTTATCTGTTTTTATGGCTTTGTTTCTTGCACTCTTGGAAACATCCTTTATATATGTTACTTTACAGAGTATATTACATACAAGACTGGTGAATACATTCCTTCACTGGAAAACACTTAAAAATAAAACCAACTGTTTTTAAAGGAGAAATTATATTGTACCATACCATGTATCAGAATCACTCTTTTTGGGGTATAGAAATTCATTTGAAAATTTTCAGCAAGCAGCATACAACTAAATATTTCTAAACTTACAATGAATAATTGTTAAAAAGCATTTTAACTGAGCTGAAAGATAGATCCTAAATGCAAAAGCATTTTCAAAATGGTATTTACCCTTTTTCTAGATATGTAATATTGATAAAAGACGGTAACAAGAGATTATGAACAATGAATTTCTTTTTCAGATTACAAATTTTAATTGAATAAAGTTATACAGATTTCTATTTTGTCTCTACTCTAATTTCTTTCAATTTTCAAGTGTGGTTTTCTTTATCTCTCTCTTTAACTTTATTTTCTTAGATGAAGAAGACCAGGTCCCTGATTCTGTCATATTTCTTTATCAAATAACCAGAGGAATTGCAGCAAGGAGTTATGGACTCAATGTGGCTAAACTAGCAGATGTTCCTGGAGAAATTTTAAAGAAAGCAGCTATCAAGTCCAAAGAGCTGGAAGGATTGGTAAATATGAAAAGGTCAGCATGATTATGCTGCATTTTTGATTTATAATGAACTCTTCCAAGTTGTCCCAGGAAGAGGATTGTCCTATAAATGAACATCAGATCTTCCTTCAAGCATCTCTTCAAATATTCTGAAACATTCAATTATGATAAAATGAAAATGGTTCTTCCCAAAGCCCATGTGAATTCATTTAGGCCTCTCTAGTCAGATCTTTATCTGTTAAGTTGCTAAGTTGGTTTTCCAATCATTTTTCTAAAGAATTAACTCCTTAATGTATACCAACACATTGGTTGCTTAAAATATTCATTTATGAAGAATATTACTAATGGAAACCTCGATATATAAATAATATTTAGAGTATTTCTTTTATATTCTTTTATGCTCATTCAGATATGCAGCAGTTGCATTCAGAAATGAAGGATTCTGTCAGAATGTGAATGGAAATAATAGTACTGGGTTAACCAAAAAGTTCTTTAGGTTTTTACATAACATCTTACAGAAATGCCTGAATGAACTTTTTGGTAAAATCAGTATCACAGAGCTAGGCGATTAGAGTCAGTATCTGTGCATGTCACTTTGTGGATTTGTTTGTGACAGATTTTTTATTCTAAACAAACTTCTCCATCACCTAGAATGCTTTATGTGAATGCACTTTTACCCTGGACATCCAGTGAGTATGTAGTCAGTATATAAACTGATCGTCATACAAACTTGAAACATACTTTGGAAGGAAGATATTCCTAGGAAAATATCCTATTAATAAATAATAAATTGCAGCCTTTTGTTTCCCAAATATAAGATTATATTTTAAAACAGGATAAACTCCTCGCCCACCTCCTACCCCACCCTTCTCTGCCTGAAGAGTCTAATTGACCTGGGGCAGGGCATTATTGCTCTGGTCCATGACCATGTGATCTGGAGCAAATAGGCTGTAAGTCAGATAGAACATCCTGGCCAGCCATTAGGCTGTAGGAATATTTTTTAGTTCTGGGAATTATTACCAATTTAAATATTGAACTATGAACACCTGATATTTTAGTTAAAGTGACAGTTGCCAGTTTGTATACCAACAGTCCTGCAAGCAGCTTCTACTCCTCTTCTTTCCTCCTCTATGTTTCTGCCTCGCACTCCTAACCTTGCCGTGGTAACCGGTGGTGGGCCAGGTCCAAAGTGCTGGAATACTGCAGCACTTTGTTGTTTCCTCCAGTGGCATTCTCTTCTGGATCCTTTCCACAACACCAGATTAGAAACAAATGATCCAATCAGTGACGGGCTATTTCTAGTTACTTGTTACAAAGTAGATTCACGTAAAATTTTTCTAGAGGGAAAAGCGATCATCTAAGAGATTTTAAAAGTAAGCTTAGCCCTTAGTTCTGCTCAAAGTCCACAGACAACTTTAAATCATCTCTTGTTGTCTTATTTTTCTTTTTTCATAAACTGGAATTAAACTTTACTACAAAAGATGCAAAATGGCAGTAAGATATGAAAGTTCTTGTAGGCTATAAAGCAAGAGCAGTAAAATTCACAGGTTATTTATAAGTATTTTAACTCTTCCGAAAGACACCTACTGTATATTAATGCATATATATGGAATTCAGAAAGATGGCACCAAGGATCCTATATGCAGGGCAGCAAAGGAGACACAGATGTAAAGGACTTTTGGACTCAGTGGGAGTAGGCGAGGGTGAGATCGTTTGAGAGAACACAATTGAAAAATATACATTACCATATGTAAAACAGAGGACAAAGTGCAAATTCGATGCATGAAGCAGAGTACCCAAAGCCAGTGCTCTGGGCCAACCCAGGGGGATAGGGTGGGGAGAGACTGTGGCTGATTCATGTTGATATATAGCAGAAACCGTCATAATATTGTAAAGTAATTATTCTCCAATTAAAATAAATTAATTTAAAAATAAGGGAAAAAATATTTTAGCTCTTCCATATTAGTATATAATATTTTAAATTCTAGAAAGTTAGCTTAATAAGACAGAGAGTTGTAGAAAGAGGCTGCATTGGCATGATATCTTTTGATTTATCAGGACACACTGTATTTGTTGATTTTCCTTTTCACTAAAAGTGGTTATCACATTGATTTCATTGGTCACAGAACCCAAACTGAATCTGGTGGATCCTTGTGAGTTTGTTAATAGCTAATATTTATTGAGTGTTTGCTATGGATACCAGCAAGTTTAGGTAGTCAGTCCTTAGCAGCAGCCTAGACACTGTAGCCAGGTACTATTCTTATTGCTTTACATACATTAATTCACTTAACCCTTAGGATAACCTTGTGAAATAGGTACTGCTCTCATCTTATGTTGTAGCTGGGAAAAATGAGGCCAAGTGAGGGTAGGAAACTGACCGGGACCAGGGTCACCCAGCTAGTTGGTGGTAGAGCCATGATTGGAACTCATACATTCTGTCTTCAGACCCTAAATATTGGGTTGATCAAAAAGTTCATTCAGGTTTTTCCATAAGATGTTAATATTTAACTGGATTGTGTTTTTGCAGAAAGAAAAGTAGGTCTGTGTTATGTTGGCATTTTATTTTTCCAATAGCCTGCATTATTTTATTAAGTCAATTTCACTTCTCATCCTGTGAGCACACACAGCCTCTAGCTGAGTCAGAAGAGGAGTAAGCTGAGCCATCCCCTCCCTGGAGCTGATCAGCAGGCTTGGTCACCTGATTAAAGCAGCTGCCCTGAGAACTTCTTTCATGGCTGATGCTCCCTGCCATAGCCTCCTAACCATACAGCCTGCCTGCTATTCTGATATCACAGACTTTTTATAGTTTTGATGGGATGGACTGGCCCCTAACAATTCCATTTATAAAAGAAATGGTATTTTATTTTCTGTCCAGGAAAAAGCTAAAGAGTTTTGCGAAGCTATGGACGGTAAATGATGCAAAAGACTTGCAAAAGTGGACAGAAGAGGAAATTACAGATGTCTCTTTGTGATGAAAATGAAGGCTGCATTTTGGAACCAAACAATAGAGAATTAAAAATACCAACTGTGTGAAAACAACTCTCCAGTAACAGCCCATCTTTGTGTGATGTGAGCATAAAGCCTGACCATGGCATATTCCTATCAGAAACAGGGAGGCCTTTTGTGTAGGTTCCTGCTAACCTGATTTTTAAAAGTATAAACACTTTTTAATATTAAGATTCCTATCATGTCATTAGAAAATCTCATGGATGGTAAGATTCAAATAAAAAGCTTCTAAGTAAAATCTAAAGTAGACTGTATAGTTCATGAAGTTTTAGAGGCTGATATAAAAAGTAATGCATGATTTTATTTGTTTCAGTTCAGATAATTTGCAGCTGGGTGAAATGTCTGGCAGGAATACACCTTTTATTCGAACTGAAATAATTTTATGATACCACCAGTTTATTCACTGTGAGCCTAAGAATTTTTGAAAAGAAATAGAATTGTCAGGCTGTTTAGAAACTAGAGCACAGAAAGAACAAGGTCATGAAATTTGAAAAGTTAAATATTGTCATAGTTTTAAGCAATTTGGAGATTGTTGGATGAAATTATTTGTCATTCATTTCAGTAATAAACATTGATGAGTACTTGGTATAATTTATGATCTTTTTCCTGTTGAATTTGGGGTTTAGTTATGGAACCACGGTTGCTGTTTTTCCCATGTGCACAGAACTGAGCTTTCTCACTTTGGACCTTTCTACTATCTGATACAGCAAATGCCTAATAGCTTTGTTGATTCATAAAAGCACTCCCTCCCTGCAAGGTTAGGGTAACACATGATCATCTGTGTCCCTGAGCTTTCTATAGCACTCAAAACCTGGCTTCTCATATGCTTTTTCTTTCTTGCACAAAGGTTCTCTATCCTACTTCCCACTCAGTTTTCATTCTTACTCAGTGTAATGCCTTCCACACATTTGATGGTCATATTTCTAATTTCTTCTTTAGGTTATTTCGTAACAGTGGCTGTAACAGTGAGCCCTGGAGACAGTTGAGTCTCTCCAAGTTGATTGGAGCAACCAAGCAAGTGGTTGGTTGCTATAGTTTAAAAAAAAAATAAATTATTTATTTATTTGTGCCAGGTCTTAGTATTCGGCATGTGGGATCGAATTCCCTAACCAGTTCAAACCCAGACCCTTGCACTGGGAGCAGGGAGTCTTAGCCGCTAGACCACCATTACACTTTTGAGTCACTTACACTCTAGCCCTTTATGGAGTTAGAATACGCTGTGGTTTGATTCCTCCATCCTTGCATCATATGTTTCATTAACATATAATGAAATTCTCAAAAATATCTCAAAATAGAGTTAGTTGGGATTTACTCTTTAAATTTTAAAAATAGCAGCACTTTTTAAACAGTGTTTCAATACTCAGTAAGACCGTCAGTGTTTTATGTTAACAGAGGTAGTGCTGTAAAGGCAGGTCAGCAGAAAAAGGAGATGAATGCACGCCCATGGCCTGGGAGCTGCAGGGACCAGCAGTCACTGCTCATGTCCAGCTGGACATTCCGGCCATCTCTGGCTTGCCCAGGTCAGTGTCAACATTCAAGCAGGTAGCGGTTTCAGGAGTAGTGTGTCCAGGCAGTGACAGTCCCCAGAGTCTGGCAAGCGACAGTGCAGAATGTTGCAAGGTAGATTCCCTAACATAAAGCAGGATATCAGCTAGCCAGTTTGCAGGAGGTCAGGCCTGCCTCCAAGTTTGAAAGAAGACCAGCCGTGCCAAACACCCTTTCTAAGTGAGACTCCTTCCCAGCCAGGGCACTGATGTGTTGAAGGGAAAGTTGTGTCAGAGTCCTAGTTATGATGGTTGTGCATGTGTCGTGGAGGTTGGCAGTAAAGATGACTGATTGGGTATATACTCCAGGTATCAAACTTAAGGAGGGCTGCAGTTCTAACATTAGATATAATGTATTTGAGATCCTGAGTGGATTTCCTTTAGTTATATACCTGAAACTGGGACTGCAGGATCATACGGTAGTTCTAGTTTTTATTTCTTAAGCACCCTCCATACTTTTGTCTGTAATGGCTGTACCAGTTTACAGTCCCACCAAGAGGGTACAGTTCAGTTCAGTTGCTCAGTCGTATCCAACTCTTTGCGACCCCATGAACCGCAGCATGCCAGGCCTCCCTGTCCATCACCAACTTCCAGAGTCTACCCAAACCCTTGTCCATCGAGTCAGTAATGCCATCAAACCATCTCATCCTCTGTCGTCCCCTTCTCCTCCTGCCCTCAATCTTTCCCGGCATCAGGGTCTTTTCCAATGAGTCAGCTCTTCACATCAGGTGGCGTAAGTATTGGAGTTTCAGCTTCAACATCAGTCCTTCCAATGAACACCCAGGACTGATCTCCTTCAGAATGGACTGGTTGGATCTCCTTGCAATCCAAGGGACTCTCAAGAGTCTTCTCTAACACCACAGTTCAAAAGCATCAATTCTTTGGTGCTCAGCTTTCTTTATAGTCCAACTCTCACATCCATACATGACTACTGGAAAAACCATAGCCTTGATTAGACGGACCTTTGTTGACAAAGTAATGTCTCTGCTTTTTAATAGGCTGTTTAGGTTGGTCATAACTTTCCTTCCAAGGAGTAAGCGTCTTAATTTCATGGCTGCAGTCACCATCTGCAGTGATTTTGGAGCCCCAAGAAATAAAGTCAGCCACTGTTTCCTCATCTATTTGCCATGAAGTGATGGGACCAGATGCCATGATCTTAGTTTTCTGAAAAGCCAACTTTTTCTTTCTCAGGGTTCCCTTTTCTCTGCACTTTCATCAACACTTGTTACTGCTTGTTATCATCCTAACAGGTGTGAGCTGATACCTCATTATGTTTTATTTGCATTTCTCTGATGATTATGGTCAGTTTTAGAACACTTATCACCCGCAAATATCCATTCTCATTAGCAGTTGCTCTCCATTCCTCCCGCAAATCCCTACTCCCAGATAGTCACTAATCTACTTTCTGTCTCTATCAGCTTGCTATTTTGGACATTTCATATGAGTGCAATTGTACACTATGTTGTCCTTGGTATGTGGCTTCTTTCACTTGGCTTACTGCTTTCAGGCTTCATGTTGTAGCATGTAGCAATACTTCATTCGTCTTTATTACTAAAATCTATTTGGTTATATGTATATATCACATTTTGTTATCACTTCATCAGCTGATACACATTTAGACTGTTTCCATTTTTCGGCTATCATGAAGAATTTTGCTGTGAGCATTCATATGCAGATTTTTATGTGGAAAGGTACAGGATTTTTTTTTTTTAAGTTTTCCCCAGTCTAAAGTGCAGTCTGGTTTGTGAACCACTAGTCTCATAGATCGGAGAAGGCAATGGCACCCTACTCCAGCACTCTGGCCTGGAAAATCCCATGAACGGAGGAGTCTGGTGGGCCGCAGTACATGGGGTTGCTAAGAGTCGGACACGACTGAGCGACTTCACTTTCACTTTTCACTTTCATACATTGGAGAAGGAAATGGCACCCCACTCCAGTGTTCTTGCCTGGAGAATCCCAGGGATGGGGAGCCTGGTGGGCTGCCGTCTATGGGGTCACACAGAGTCGGACATGACTGAAGCGACTTAGCAGCAGTCTCATAGATTCATGACATTGTACAGGAGACAAGGATCAAGACCATCCCCATGGAAAAGAAATGCAAAAAAGCAAAATAGCTGTCTGGGGAGGCCTTACAAATAGCTGTGAAAAAAAGAGAGGTGAAAAGCAAAGGAGAAAAGGAAAGATATAAGCATCTGAATGCAGAGTTCCAAAGAATAGCAAGGAGAGATAAGAAAGCCTTCCTTGGCAATCAATGCAAAGAAATAGAAGAAACAACAAAATGGGAAAGACTAGAGATCTCTTCAAGAAAATTAGAGATACCAAGGGAACATTTCATGCAAAGATGGGCTTGATAAAGGACAGAAATGGTATGGACCTAACAGAAGCAGAAGATATTAAGAAGACATGGCAAGAATACACAGAAGAACTGTACAAAAAAGATCTTCCCGACCTAGATAATCACGATGGTGTGATCACTCAACTAGAGCCAGACAACCTGGAATATGAAGTCAACTGGGCCTTAGAAACCATCACTATGAATAAAGCTAGTGGAGGTGATGGAATTCCAGTTGAGATATTTCAAACCCTGAAAGATGATGCTGTGAGAGTGCTGCACTCAATATGACAGCAAATTTGGAAAACTCGGCAGTGGCCACAGGACTGGAAAAGGTCAGTTTTCAGTCCAGTCCCAAAGAAAGGCAATGCAAAAGAATGCTCAAACTACTGCACAATTATATTCATCTCACACGCTAGTAAAGTAATGCTCAAAATTCTCCAAGCCAGGCTTTAGCAATACAAGAACAGTGAACTTCCAGATGTTCAAGCTGGTTTTAGAAAAGGCAGAGGAACCAGAGGTCAAGTTGCCAACATCCGCTGGATCATGGAAAAAGCAAGAGAGTTCCAGAAAAACATCTATTTCTGCTTTATTGACTATGCCAAAGCCTTTGACTGTGTGGATCACAATAAACTGTGGAAAATTCTGAAAGAGATGGGAATACCAGACCACCTGACCTGCCTCTTGAGAAATCTGTCAGCAACAGTTAGAACTGAACATGGAACAACAGACTGGCTCCAAATAGGAAAAGGAGTACATCAAGGCTGTATATTGTCACCCTGCTTATTTAACTTCTATGCAGTATACATCATGAAAAACATTGGGCTGGAAGAAGCACAAGCTGGAATCAAGATTGCCGGGAGAAATATCAATAAGCTCAGATATGCAGATGACACCACCCTTATGGCAGAAAATGAAGAGGAACTCAAAAGCCTCTTGATGAAAGTGAAAGAGGAGAGTGAAAAAGTTGGCTTAAAGCTCAACATTCAAAAAATGAAGATCATGGTATCTGGTCCTATCACTTCATGGGAAATAGATGGGGAAACAGTGGAAACAGTGTCAGACTTTATTTTTGGGGGCTCCACAATCGCTGCAGATGGTGACTGCAGCCATGAAATTAAAAGACGTTTACTCTTTGGAAGGAAAGTTGTGACCAACCTAGATAGCATATTGAAAAGCAGAGACATTATTTTGCCAACAAAGGTCTGTCTAATCAAGACTATGGTTTTTCCAGTAGTCATGTATGGATGTGAGAGTTGGACAGTGAAGAAAGCTGAGCACCAAAGAATTGATGCTTTTGAACTGTTGTGTTGGAAAAGACTCTTGAGAGTCGCTTGGACTGCAAGGAGATCCAACCAGTCCATTCTAAAGGAGATAGGTCCTGGGTGTTCTTTGCAAGGACTGATGCTAAAGCTGAAACTCCAGTACTTTGGCCACCTCATGCAAAGAGTTGACTCATTGGAAAAGACTCTGATGCTGGGAGGGATTGGTGTCAGGAGGAGAAGGGGACGACAGAAGATGAGGTAGCTGGATGGCATCACCCACTCGATGGACATCAGTTTGGGTGAATTCTGGGAGTTGTGATAGACAGGGAGGCCTGGCGTGCTGCAATTCATGGGATCGCAAGAGTCGGACACGACTGAGCGACAGAACTGAACTGAGTCTCATAGATTATGAGTGACTAAACGGTATTTTTCAATGGACTGACAGATCATTTTATCTCTCTCTCCTATGCTTAATCTATCATTTAGACAAAGCATAGCATACTGTAGAACCCCAACAAATATTTATTGAAATAGAAAAGAACAACCAAACCTTTTCATATTAGAAACCCAGTGAAATGACTCTTCATAATCAAGATACTATATCACTAAGGATTCCAGATCTGTACAGAAGTGTCCTAAATCTTAAAACAAAAAAGTAAAAATTTCTTCTGACAGTTTGTCCAAGTGGAGCTTGTTGTCTTGGTGGTAGTGGTAATGCAGCTGTGAAACAGTGCTCACTGCATGAATTCCAGAGGAAAAACAGATTGAATCTAATGCAGTCTACAAGTTAATGTGACCTTTCCCAAATTCCAAGATCAATATTAATTACTGCTGTGCCACGTAATTATAAATGTGCCATTTGATGTTTCACACCAAGAACATGGGTAGGGAGAAAAAAGAAATTGGATTAGGTCTGTGGTTTCTAAGTTTGTAATTACCATCAGTTCCTCTTTGGAACATTGAAGTTAGGATAGATGATTATTGTTACTGTATTAGTGTCCATAGAGGTATTGCCATTAGGGGGATATTCATTCTGGTTTGCCTAGGGTGAATCTGGGGCATCCTGGTCTATACCTGTTTTCCTGGTACACTTACTAAAAGCCTCTTTCACTCAAAAGTGTCCTACTGTACCCAAACCTGTTCATCTTTGGGAGATTCCTCACTTTCTGAGATGACAAGACTTCCAGTCTCATCTTGTACATTTTCTGTGCAGACCTGGAATAGAATATTTCTCAAAGGAGTCCCAACCCTGTTGAATGATAAATGACACCTGGCGGCCACAGTTTGGGTGTTAGAGGTGTCAGTGCTTTTGGGTTGGTCATTGTTTCTTAGCCTGTTCAGTGGAAAGAAGTAGGAATTTTGTAACAAAAATTATGCCGTGAATTCAAACTGAATCATCTGGGAGTTCCCTGGTGGTCCAGTGGTCAGGCTCCACCCTTTCAGTGCTGAGGGTCCAGATTCAATCCCTAGTCGAGGAACTAAGATCCCACAAGCTACAGGGCATAGCCCTCTCCCCAAAAAAGTGTCCTGCTCCAAATAATAAATTTCACGGTTACCCTAGCTTTAGGTGCCAATTCATGGACACACTCACCAACTTGATAGATTTTGAATGTCATCTTTAAAAATTGATTTTTTAAACCCATTGTATGAACTGATTTTTATCTGAAAGTTCTGCTAATTAATTTTACGTGTTCATAATAAATGCTTTGCATGCACATGTGCTAAATTGCTTCAGTCAGTCCTGACTTTTACAACCCTACGGACTGCAGTCTGCCAGGCTCCTCTGTCCATGGGGTTCTCCAGGCAAGAATACTGGAGTGGGATGCCATGCCCTCCTCCNNGAAAAATATATATATATATATATATATATATGCTGTTTTTCATATTCTTTTCTGTTAGTATTAAATGTAGTTCCCTGTGCTATACAGTAGGACCTTGTTGTTTATCCATCCTATATATAATAGTTTGCATCTTCTAATTCCAAGCTCCAGTCCTTTCTTCTCCTATCTCTCCCTCCACTTTGGCAGCGTCACATCTGTTCTCTATGTCTGTGAGTCTGTTTCTGTTCATTTGTGTCATATTTTAGATTCCACATATAAGTGATAACGTGATATTTGTGTCTTTCTGACTTCTCTTAGTATAATAATCTCTAGCTCCATTCACATTGCACATGGCATTATTTCATTCTTCTTTGTGTGCTAAGTCGCTTCAGTCATGTCCAACTCTGTGTGACCTTGTAGACCGTAGCTTGCCAGGCTCTTCTGTCTATGGGATTCTCCAGGCAAGAATACTGGAGTGGCTTGCCATTTCCCCTCCAAATGATCTTCCTGACCTAGGGATCGAGCCTGCATCTCTTCATGTCTCCTGCATTGGTAGGCAGACTCGTTACCATTTTTCCTTATGACTAAGAGTCCGTTGTGTATATATACCTATGTGTTGTATGTGCTGTGCTTAGTCACTCAATCATGTCCAACTCTTTTCAACCTCATGGACTGTAGCCTGCCAGGCTCCTCTGTCCATGGGGATTCTCCAGGCAAGAATACTGGAGTGGGTTGCTGTGCCCTCCTCCAGGGGATCTTCCCAACCCAGGGTGTCCCACATTGCAGGTGGATTCTTTACCATCTGAGGCAGCAGGAAAGTATTTACATGTATACACATATATATATACACACAATTTTATATGTATATTTTTGATCCATGCATCTGCTGATGGATATTTCGGTTGCTTCCATGTCTTGGCTATTGTGAATAGTACTGCTGTGAACACAGGAGTGCATACACCTTTTCAAATTGCATTTTTGTCTGGTTATATGCCCAGAGGTGGGATTGCTGGATCATATGGTAAGTCTGTTTTTAGTTTTTTGAGCGAACGTGTCTACTGGTTTCCAGCGGTGGCTGCACCAGTTCATATTCCCACCAACAATGGCAGAGCATTCCCTTTTCTCCACACCCTCTCCAGCCATTATTTGTAGACTCAACTGATGGCTATTCTGACCAGTGTGAGGTGGCACCTCATTGTAGCTTCAGAAACATCTGAGGAGAGTTTCAGATTACTAGGCCTCATTCAGTTCTGCTGAATCTGAATCTCTGAGGTTGGTACACAGCAATATTAGTTGACACTAATTTTTGTCCTCGTCTCTTCTTTCCCATTTTCTCTCCCCTTCCCCTTTCTTACCTCTCCCTACATGATTAGTGGTCTTGTCTCCAAAGAAATTTGCTAAAAATCACATTCCTTAGATCATAATCCTTTGCCAAGATTCAGTAGGTTTGCCATGGAACCCCGGGAAGCTTTTTTTTTAAAGACTGTATTTTTAGAGCAGTTTTAGGTTCAGAGCAAAGTTGAGGAGAGAAAGTACAGAGAATTCTTACATACCCTCTGCCCATAAAGCACAGCCTCCTCTACTAGAGTAGTACATTTGTTACAATTGATGACACATTGATTATAATTCAAAGCCCATTGTATATATACTAGGGTTCATTCTTGGTGTTATACATTCTATGGATTTGGACAAGTGTTTAATGGCATGCATCCACCATTATTCTGTCATATAAGATAGTTCCACTGCCCTAAAAATCCTCCATAGTCTGTTTGTTTATCCCTGTTTCTTCTCTTAACACGTGGAACCGCTTACAGTTTTGCCTTTTTCATTACCTTTGTCATTTAGTTGGTATCACACAGTATGTAGCCTTTTCAGATTGGCTCCTTTCACTTAGTAATATGTATTTGTTTCCTCCGTGTCTTTTCATGGCTTCATAGCGCATATTTTTATCACTGAATAATGTTTCATCATCTGTATTTATCGCAGTTTATCCATTCACCTTATGAAGGACATTGTAATTGCTTCCAAGTTTTGGTAATTATGAATAAAGCTACTATACATATCTGTGTGCAGGTTTTTGTGCAGACACAGTTTGGGATAAATACCAAGGAGAGTGAGCATATATTTAGTTTTGTAAAAAGTTGCCCAACTCCCTTCCACAGTGACTGTGCCATTTTGCCTCTCACCAGCACTGAATGAGAGTGCCTGTTTCTCCACATGCTTGTCAGCGCTTGGCATTTTCGGTTTGTTGGATTGGGGCCATTCTAAAATGGCAACCCACTCCTGTATCCTTGTCTGGAAAATCTCGTGGCAGAGAAGCCTGGTGGGCTGCAGTCCATGGGGTCGTAAAGAGTCAGCCACGACTGAGCGACACACACACACACACACACACACACACACACACACACACAATGAGTGTGTAGAGTTTATTGTGGTTTTAATTTGTAATTACTAATAGCATACATTTCTTTTGCTTATTTACCATATGTATATCTTTGATGAGGTGTTTGTATAGGCCTTCTGCCTTTTTTTGAATTGGAAGGTTTATTTTCTTATTGTTGAGTCTTGGGAATTCTTTGAACAGTTTTAATAACAATCCTTTATCAGATTGGTCTTTTGCAGATATTTTTTCCCAATCTGTGACTTATTTTCTCATTTTCTTGACATTGTCTTTTGCAAAGAAGTTTTTTGTTTTTTTTTTTAAATTTTGATGAAATCCAGCTTATCAACTTATTTCATTCATGGATCATGCCTTTGGTATTATATCTAAAAAGTCAGTGCCATACTCAAGGTCATCTAGGTATTCTCCTTTGTTATCCTTAAAGAGATTTATAGTTTCTTATTTTACATGTAGGTCTGTGATCCATTCTAAGGTAATTTTTGTGAACAGTGTAAGGTCTGCATTCATATTCATTTTTTAAAATAGACTTTATTTTTAGGGGAGTTTTTGGTTCATAGCAAAATTGAGTGGAAGGTACCAAGAGGAAAGTTTATTTTTAAAATGAATGTTATAAGTGATCCTGATGCAGATAGTTAAAGAATTGAGTTATGAGAAGCATGGTCATAATGCTGTCAAATTCTTACCCATAAGAAGTCAGTTCTGCAAATAATTGTGGGCTTTTGATTTTCCCAAAATCCTTGCATTTCTTTGTAATAGAGTATTAGGCAAAAGAAACACATGAAGTTGCATCTTTGTGTTATGAGATTTAAAGGAGTGTCTATAAAGAGTATGCAATGGTGCCTCAAACTGTTCATAAGCTCTCTGCTATAATGTTATTTTTATATTCTAAGTAATATTCCAAGCAATGTAGAGCATAATCAGGAAAGGAGATAAAATCTTTCCAAGCATCAACTTGCTTCATGACCTTGAGCACTACAATTTTCTAGTGAATAGTAGCTTTGATATTATTAGTACACAAGCTAAGTTCCAAAATGTCCTTTCTCTGTAGGCACCGAAAACAAGATGACCTTAGTCTGAAAAGAATTGTTAATGGACCCAAAAGTTAACTCACACGTTGTAAGCAACGGGCAAACAGGTCCCTGTGTCAGTTAACGTGGGTCAGCAGTGGTTTAACAAACCTGCAGTATTAGAAGCTCTCAGAACAGTCACTCCTGGGTTAGACAGAAACCTTGGAGTGAGGTTTGAATAAAAAGTTATAGAGTTAGTGTTCTCTTGCTGTGAGAAAATGTAATTTCTTACTTATAGGAAGGAGCAAGCTGAAAATATTAAATTTTTACAAAAAAAAAAAATACCAGAGACTTCAAGGCATCTCGTTTAAATATAAAAATATTTATTAGTGGCAGGTGAGTGTAGGTAGCCAATTGCATGACATCTTACTATATATATATTCAGTTTAGCTGCTGCTGCTGCTAAGCCACTTCAGTCGTGTCCAACTCTGTGTGACCCCATAGACAGCAGCCCACCAGGCTCCCCCGTCCCTGGGATTCTCCAGGCAAGAACACTGGAGCGGGTTGCCATTTCCTTCTCCAATGCATGAAAGTGAAAAGTGAAAAGGAAGTCGCTCAATCATGTCCGACTCTTAGCGACCCCATGGACTGCAGCCCACCAGGCTCCTCTGTCCATGGGATTTGCTGGCCTCCAAACAAGAAATAAAATGTTACCTAAATGTCTAACCACAGTTAAGATATTTTTTCAACTAAAATTGTTCCTTCAGAATAGCAATTTATCATAAATTCATTCATCTGTGTTTAAATGAATAATTGCAAACTTAGTTAATAGTGATATATTCTAAGTTGCAAGAACAGAAAGATACCAGAGGATACATTGAAAGTTAAGGAAGACAGAAACAGCAGCCTCACTTGGACTTGTAGAAGAGGAGAAATTTGAATTATTTTCAGGATACAGCATATACAGTTCTATTTCTGTTGTTTAGTCATTTCATCACAAACAAGGTTTCTTTTCTGTACATCAAGGTTCTATATCGTCACCCTGCTTATTTAACTTATAAGTAACTCTTGCCTGGAAAATCCCATGGACGGAGGAGCCTGGTAGGCTGCAGTCCATGGGGTCACTAAGAGTCAGACATGACTGAGTGACTTCACTTTCACTTTTTACTTTCATGCATTGGAGGACATGGCAACCCACTCCAGTGTTCTTGCTTGAAGAATCCCAGGGACGGGGGAGCCTGGTGGGCTGCCGTCTATGGGGTCTCACAGAGTTGGACACGACTGAAATGACTTAGCAGCAGCAGCAGCAGAGTACATCATGCAAAATGCCAGGCTGGATGAAACACAAGCTGGAATCAAGATTGCCGGGAGAAATATCAATAACCTCAGATATGCAGATGACCCCACCCTTATGGCAGAAAGTGAAGAAGAACTAAAGAGCCACTTGATGAAAGTGAAAGAGGAGAGTGAAAAAGTTGGCTTAAAACTCAACATTCAGAAAACTAAGGTCATGGCATCTAGTCCCATCACTTCATGGCAAATAGATGGGGAAACAATGGAAACAACAACAGACTATTTTTTGGGGCTCCAAAATCACTGCAGATGGTGATTGCAGCCATGAAATTAAAAGATGCTTGTTCCTTGGAAGAAAAGTTCTGACCAACCTAGACAGCATATTAAAAAGCAGAGACATTACTTTGCCAACAAAGGTCCATCTAGTCAAAGCTGTGGTTTTTCCAGTAGTCATGTATGGATGTGAGAGTTGGACTATAAAGAAAGCTGAGCCCAGAAGAATTGATGCTTTTGAACTGTGGTGTTAGAGGAGACTCTTGAGAGTCCCTTGGACTGCAAGGAGATCCAACCAGTCCATCCTAAAGGAAATCAGTCCTGAATATTCATTGGAAGGACTGATGCTGAAGCTGACACTCCAATACCTTGGCCACCTGATGCAAAGAACTGACTTATTGGAGAAGACCCTGATGCTGGGAAAGATGAAGGTGGGAGGAAAAGGGGATGACAGAGGATGAGATGGTTGGATGGCATCACCGACGCGATGGACATGAGTTTGAGGAAACTCCAGGAGTTGGTGATGGACAGGGAAGCCTGGCGTGCTGCAGTCCATGGGGTCACAAAGAGTCAGACATGACTGAGCAACTGAACTGAACTGATGTGGCAGCTGTTCCACCATTGTAGTGAATCAGCTTCTCTTGGTCTTCTTTTTTGCTTGCTTCTACCATTACTGACTTTCCACCATTTCTCTCTGTTTTCTGGCCTCTGCATTTTCATCACTTATACTTACTGCTGTCTCTCCAGGGGTCTCCATTTCTATCCCACTACCAATTTACTTCCTTTTGATTTCAGATGTCCTAAGAAGGCAGACTTGATTGGTTCAGTTTATCATAGTTGTTCCTGTGGGTAGCTTTTGTCTTGGGCCACCTCCTGAGCAGCTGATTTGCTTGGGAAGTAGCAACCCCAAGATCAAGCATCTACTCTGTTTAGTCTGTTCTGTCCAGAGGGCAGCTTCACTTTATCCAGCTTCACTTGACTATGAGCTTGGTAGCATCTCTGAACACCAGTACCAGTGATTAATCTGACTTCATGAGAGTGCTGGAAGTTTGTGCAATATGTGAATACACTGGAAATCAGCCTTCTAGAAACAGAGAACTTCCCCAGTTCAACTTGATAGGAGGAGTATTCCAGCACACCTACCTATCTGAATTAGTGAAATATCTGAGTTAAAGAACATTTTTCATGATCTATTTATAGATTCAGTAATATCTTAAAATTGAAAGGGAGACCATAACTAAAGGAAAGATAAAAATATCTGCTTGGGAATACCACATAATATCCCTTATAAGTGGAATCTAAAATATGACACTAATGAACGTATTCACAAAAGAGAAACAGACTCACAGACAGAGAAGACAAACTTATGGTTACCAAAGGGGAAAGAGGGTTGGGGAGGGATAAATTAGGAGTTTGGGATTAGCAGATATAAGCTGCTGCTGCTAAGTCACTTCAGTCGTGTTCGATTCTGTGTGACCCCATAGACGGCAGCCCACCAGCCTCCCCCGTCCCTGGGATTCTCCAGGCAAGAACACTGGAGTGGGGTGCCATTGCCTTCTCCAAGATATAAGCTACTACATATAAAACAGAAAAAAAGGACCTACTGTATAGCACAAGCCAACTCATTGGAAAAGACCCTGATGCTGGGAAAGACTGAGGGCAAGAGGCGACAGAGAAGGAGGTGATCGGGTGACATCATCGACACAATGGACATGAGTTTGAGCAAACTCTGGGAGATAGTGAAGGACAGGGAAGCCTGGCCTGCTGTAGTCCATGGGGTTACAGAGTCAGACACAACTGAGCAACTGAGCATGCACATCTGTGAGAATATATATATATATAAGCGATGAAATGTAAGTGTGCTCATGAAGAGTTATGATATTTAAATGATGAATCCAGAGTTAATATTGTCATATAGAATGAACAGGAAAAGCTTTTTACAGTTCTTGGGAATGGAATAAAACTAGATACTATTGGGAATAACTGTACTAATGATAATGGCCGATCCTTATACTCTTAAGGTATTTAGGATTAGATCTGTGTTGAAAGGGTTGTAGAAAGAAATCCTGATGAAACACAGAGTGTTTTCTTCTTAGCAAATAAAAACCCTCTCAAATACCATAACTCTAGCAGGCAGCCTAAAGGTACTACTTCTGGATAAAAATATAAGGAAAATATTGTACTGAATCTAGTACTTTTTGGTTCTTAACTGAGTTCTAAATTTCTATGCCCTGCCATTTAGTGTCTTCAAACAAATCATATAAAATGTCTCTGAAACTCTGTTTTCTCCTTTGTAAAATTTTAGTTGGAATAGTAACAAGTGACTTGCTTAGCTTATTCATAGGATTGTTCTAAGAGTCAATTAGAAATGCATAAGAAAGAGCTCTATAAGCTGTACCATAGCTGATCAGTATCAAATAGTTACAAATGACATGCTTAATGTTTGAGTATGACTGATAAAAATGACTATAGATACCAAGTTAGAAATCACGTTAATACCAGTATTGAATGTTTTATGAATATATGTGGGGAGACTTAATTCAATCTAATTTTGGATAGTCCCCTAAATAGTTCAAAACTTCTCTCATGCAGAATCAGGAGATTCTAACAAAAATTGTTTCTACAAGAAATCCTCAAGCATTTTTTCGCTGGGGCAAGGTTCCAAATCCTTTCATTGCTTTTAATAGGGTTGAGATGGTCCTGGAACCTACTGAAAATGAATGAAGGGTAGATACGGAATTTCCTTCATTGAGAAAATTTGTATCTCCCCATTTACTCTCCGCTCTCTGTTTTCCTCTAGAGAGAGACTGTTATATCCATTTGCTAATTTCTTATACTAATATTTAATATTGTTTGAGTGATTATGCTAAGCACTGAGCTGAGGGCTTTAGATCTGTGTGTGTGCATTCTCAGTTGCCTTGTGTATTTCCTGTTTAATCTTTCTAACAACTCTCTGAGATAGTATCTCCATTTTTTCAGATAAAGGAATACAGGCTTGGAGGGGAACTGAATAACTTGCCCATATTCATGCATGACTGAGTTCTGAGCACTTAGTTCAAGAGTCAGTATTCAAACCAAGGCAGTTTGACCCCAGAGTCCTCATATTTAATAATGATATTTGTATGTTAAAATTTTAAAGCTACAAATTTTCCTCTAAACACACTTTTGAGTACCATCCCATAAATTTTGATATTTTCATTGCAGTTAACTTCCAAGCATGATATAATTTCAGTTTTTATTTCTTCTTTGGTCTATAAGGTTGAGACATTTTTAAAATCATCAAGTAGTTGGGATTGTTTTGGCCAAGTTCTTAGTTACTGGCAGTACCTTTCCTTTGCAATTCACAAAGCTAATTACTAAACACCAGATGTTCTACTGGGGCTTCCCTGGTTTTTTCAAACAGTAAGGAGTCTGCCTGCAATGCAGGAGACCGGGGTTCGATCCCTGGATTGGAAAGATCCTCTGGAGAAGGGAATTGCAACCCACTCCAATATTCTTTGCCTGGAAAATCCTATGGACAGAGGAGCTTGGCAGCCACAGTCCACGGGGTTGCCAGGAGTCAGACACAACTTAGCGACTAACATACACACACAGATTTTCTACTGTGACCACTGCAGAGAAACCAAATTCCAAGACAGAAGCTCTGAGGAAGCATGTGATCTTCACTTTACAAACTCAGTTCTGCTAAGTCTCACACAACTGTGTCTTATTGGCAACAGGTAGTCCCACACAGAACCTTAGCTTCGAGGGAATGGGAGAAATCGCCTTGACCTTTGACATTCCAGCTCTGAAGAAATACTGCAGATGAGTTGAAGTCATATTGATTGAGGCAGCCTTCAGCATCTGCTTTTTTACTCATTTTGAGGGTTTCTCGGGGCTTTCCCGGTAGCTCAGCTGGTAAAGAATCCACCTGCAATGCAAGAGACCCCAGTTCAATTCCTGAGTTGGGAAGATCCACTGGAGAAGGGATAGGCTACCCACTTCAGGATTCTTGGGCTTTCCTGGTAGCTCGGATGGTAAAGAATCTGCCTGCAATGCAGGAGACCTGGGTTCAGTCCTGGGGATGGGAAGATCCCCTGGAGAAGGGAAAGCTACCCACTCCAGTATTCTGACCTGGAGAATTCCATGGGGTCACAAAGAGTTGGACACAACTGATTGACTTTCACTTAAGGGTTTTTTCTCATTGTGGTCAGAAAATATAAGTTTAAACAGAGAGGATCCATTTACATGAGGATGTTTTTAATAAATATGTTGGAAATTTTTTTTGGAGATTTGTGACAGTTTGAAAAAACTTATGGAAATCACATAGCCCAGAGATGTCAAAAGAGTAAGAAAAATGATAGGGATATCATCCACGTAAAAAATATATGTAGACACTAGTCTATTTTATCATTTATTCCCATAAAATATACACAAATCTATTATGAAAAATTAAAATTTATCAAAATGTATGGATACAAACACAGGCCATACCTGGCACCATTTGCAGATGAAAGATAAACAAACATAAAACTGCAGTATTAAGTCATAATTGTATACAATTAACTTTAGTACATACTATGCTACTATAATAATTTTGTAGCCATCTCCTGTTGCTATTGCAGTGAGCGCCACTTAAAACGTGTGATGCTAATCATCTCTGCATGAGCAGTTTGTTTCTCCAGTAAATTGTGTATCACAGTAAAAAGTGATCTCTTATAGATTCTTACATGTTTTTCACCTTTTTTAGTGCAGTACCATAAACCTTGACAAACACCATGGGCCCCATACAAAGTGCTGCTAGTGACGCTGGAAATACTCACAGGAAGCGGAGAAAAGTCATGGAAAAGTTGAATTGCTTTATATGTGCTATATAGATCAAGGTCTGCAGCTGTGGTTGCCCACCATTTCAAGGTAAATGAATTTAGGGTAAAGGCTATTGTAAAAAAATAAAGGAAATTCATGAAGCTATTGCTGTAGCTATGCCAGCAGACACAAAATCCTTGCACTTTTTGCAAAATACCTTTTTAGCTTGTATTGAAAATGCAGCTTTTATGTGGGTTCAGGATTGCTATTAAAAAGGCATACTCTAATATGATTTGAGAAAAAGTGGAAAAAATATATGCCAACTTAAAGCAAAGGGAATGTAAAGGATCTAAAGCTAGAGACTTTAATACCAGAAAAAGATAGTTTGAGTTACAGAGGTTTGGCTTAAAAAATATCAGGTAACAGGAGAAGCAGCTTCTGTTGACCAAGAGGCAGCAGACGAGTTACCAGATGCCATTATGAAAATCATTAAGGAGAAAGGATGTCTCCTTGAACAGGTTTTCAGTGCAGATGAAACTGCCTTATTCTGGGGGCAAAAAAAATGCCAACAAGAACGCTTATTAATAAGGAATAGAAACATGCACCAAGATTTAAGCAGGAAGAGATAGGCTAACTACTGTTTTGTGAAAATACAGTTTTATCCAAGACAGCCCTTAGCTATAAAGCTGCTAATCCTGGACCTTAATGGGGAAAGATAAGCACCAGCCGTCTGTCTTTTGGTTGTACAAGAAGGCCTAAACAATGAGAACCTTTTTGGGGACTGATCCCAACAATGTTCTGTCTCTGAAGTCAGAAAGTACCTTACCAGAAAGGACTTTTTAAAGTTCTTTTGATACTGGAAAATGTCCCTAGCCACCCAGAACGCCATGAATTCAACATTGAAGGCATCAAAGTGACCCACTTGCTCCCAAACACATCTCTAACTCAGCCTCTAGATCAAGGAGTTCTAGGGACCTTTAAGGCTCATTACACATGGTACTCTACGGAAAGAATTGTTAATGCTGTGGCAAAGTACACAGATAGAACATCATGAAAGTCTGAAATGATTACACTGTTGAAATAATTACATCATTGAAGATGTCATCATAGTTATAGAAAAAGCCATGAAAACCATCAAGCCCAAAACTGTAAATTCCTGTTGGAGTAAACCGTATCCAGATGTTGGCATGATTTCACAGAATTTACAGGGAAATCATGAAAGAGATCATGGATATGGGGGGAAAAAAGTAGGGTGGGGTGGGGTGGGGTGGGTGAAGGGTTTCAAGATACAGATCTCGGAAAGCTTCAAAAGCTGCTGGATACCACACTAGAGGAATTGACAGAAGATGACTTGACGGAGGCAAGTGCTTCTGAACCAGTGCCAGATGAGGAAGGAGATGTAGAAGAAGCAGTGCCAGAAAATAAATTGACATAGACAGTCTGGCAGAAGGGTTTCCATCATTTAAGACTGCTTTTGACTTCTTTACAACACAGACCCTTTTATGGATATGGACACTGGAACAAAAGCAAATGGTGGAGAAAGCATTGATATCATATAGAAACAGTTTTTAGAAGTGTGGAAAAGCAATAAATGTCAGAAGAGATTATTATGTATTTTGATGTTATACTGAATGTGCTTGCCTTTCCTGCCTCCCTTTCCACCTCCTCCACCTCTGCCACCCCTGAGACAGCAAGACAAAGCTGTCTTCTTCCTCCTTGTCCTCAGCCTACTCAGTGTGATGATGAGAAGGATGAAGACCTTTATGATAACCCACCTCCACTTAATGAATAGTAAACAATCGCTGTGCCATATGGTTATCATACGAAAACCTATCTGTTGTGTATGTGTGTGTATCTTTGTGTGAAAATCTAATAACTTATACAAGAACTGTATGAGATGTTTTTGTGTCATCATGGTTCTCATCACTGCCTAAGTATTCATGGTGTAGAACATTGTGGGCAAGGCTTGTGTTGAAGCGGTTGGCATATCCTTCCATAGGCATATGGTGAGTGACAGTTAATATAAAATTAATAATGTGTTGATTTTCTCACTGTTTTATAACTTTGCTTTCAAAGACTCACAGTACTATTCAGTATGCCTTGCTTTTTCTTGGCATTGAAGAAACTGCATATCAGACTATCATCCCAAGTGTTTTTGTGAATTGAAGTACAGTTGATTTATATTATATTAGTTTCAGGTATATAACAGTGGTTCAATACTTTTATGGATTATACTCCATTAAAGTTATTACAAAATAATGAATTTATTTCCCTTTTCTCTACAAAATACCCTTTGTTGCTTATTTATTTTTTATATAGTAGTTTGTATCATTTAACCCCTGTCTTGATCCTCCCCCCTTTCCTAACCCTACTGGTAACCAGTGGTTTCTTCTCTATATCTGTTACCTGTGAGTCTGTTTCATTATATTCGTTCATTTTATTTTTTAAATTGCACATGTAAGTGGTTCAGTTCAGTTCCGTCGCTCAGTCGTGTCCAACTCTTCGCAACCCCGTGAATTGCAGCACACCAGGCCTCCCTGTCCATCATCAACTCCCGCAGTCTATTCAAACTCACGTCCATCGAGTCCGTGATGGCATCCAGCCATCTCATCCTCTGTCATCCCCTTCTCCTCCTGCCCTCAGTCCCTCCCAGAATCAGGGTCTTTTCCAATGAGTCAACTCTTCACATGAGGTGGCCAAAGTACTGGAGTTTCAGCTTTAGCATCATTCCTTCCAATGAAACCCAGGACTGATCTCCTTCAGAATGGACTGGTTGGATCTCCTTGCAGTCCAAGGGACTCTCAAGAGTCTTCTCCAACACCACAGTTCAAAAGCATCAATTCTTTAGTGCTCAGCCTTCTTCACAATCCAACTCTCACATCCATATATGAGTACTGGAAAAACCATAGCCTTGACTAGACAAACCTTTGTTGGCAAAGTAATGTGTCTGCTTAACAGAATATTATCTTTCTATGACTTATTTTACTAAGCATGATACCCTCTAGGTCCATCCACATTGTTGCAAATGGCAGAATTTCATCCATTTTTGTGACTGAGTAGTATTCAGTTTTATATATATGCCACATCTTCTTCATCTGTTGGTGAACACATAGGTTGCTTCCAAATCTTGGCTATTGTGAACAATGCTGCAATGAAAGTTGGGGTGCATGCAGCCCTTTTTTATACTTAGTGTTTTCATTTTCTACTGATATATTCCCAGGAGAATTACCGGGTCATATGGTAGTTCTGTTTTTAGTTTCTTGAAGAAACGCCATACTGTTTTACACAGTTGTTGTTCAGTTGCTGAGTCACGTTTGACTTTCTGCAACCCCGTGGACTGCAGCTCTCTGGGCTTCCCTCTTCTTCCCTATCTCCCAGAGTTTTTTCAGACTCACATCCATTGAGTCAGTGATACCATCCAACTGTCTCATCCTCTGTTGCCCCCTTTTTCTCCTACCTTCAAGATTTCCCAGTGTCAAGGTCTTTTCCAGTGAGTCGACTCTTTATATCAGGTGGCCCAAGTATTGGAACTTCAGCTTCAGCATCAGTCCTTTCAATAAAGAGGGCTGATTTCTGCTAGGATTGACTGGTTTGATCTCTGCACCAATTTCCATTCCCACCAACAGTATAGTAGGGTTCCCTTTTCTCTACTTCCTTTCCAACACTTGTTTTTTGTAGACTTTGATGATACTCATTCTGACAGGTGTGAGGTGATATCTCATTGTGGGTGTGATTTGCATTCTCTGATGATTAGCAATGTTGAGCATATTTTCAATTAGAAATGTTGAGTATGTTTTCATGTCCCTGTTGGCCATCCGTATGATATCTTTGAAAAAATGTTGACTCAGATCATCTGCCCATTTTAAAATTTTTTGTTAAAATATTGAGTTGTATAAGCTGTTTATGGGTTTCCCTGATAGCTCACTTGGTAAAGAATCTGCCTGCAATGCAAGAGACCCTGGATCCATCCCTGGGTCAGGAAGATCCGCTAGAGAAAGTTTAGACTACCCACTCCAGTATTCTTGGGTTTCCCTTGTGGCTTAGCTGGTAAAGAATCGCCTGCAGTGCAGGTGACCTGGGTTTGATCCCTGGGTTGGGAAGATCCCCTGGAGAAGGGAAAGGCTACTTACTCCAGTATTCTGGCCTGGAGACCTGGGTTCGATCCATGGGTTGGGAAGATCCCCTGCAGAAGGGAATGGCTATCCACACCAGTATTCTGGCCTGGAAAATTCCATGGACTGTATAGTCCATGGGGTCACAAAGAGTCAGACACGACTGAGTGAGTTTCACTCATATGAGCTGTTTATATATTTTGGATATTAACCCCTTATTGGTCGTATCATTTGCAAATATTTTCTTCCAGTCAATAGATTGTCTTTTTATTTTGTTGATAATGTTCTTTTCTGTAAAAAGATTTAGGTTTAATTAGGTCCTATTTGTTTATTTTTGCTTTTGTTTCTTTTGCCTTAGGAGACAGATCTAAAATAAATTACTATGATTTATGTCAAAAAGTGTTCTGCCTATGTTCTCTTCTAGAACTTGTGTGGTTTCAGGTCTTACACTTAGATCTTTAAACAAGTGTGTGTGTGTTAGTGTAGCAGTGTTTCCAATACTATATTATGAATATGACTGTGATACTGTATGCCATGAAGTTTTTGAAATGATTCATTCATTAGTGTATAGACTAGGCTACTGTGAAGCAATTCTGTCAGTTACACTGCAGCTGCTGCTGCTAAGTCGCTTCAGTCATGTCTGACTCTGTGTGACCCCATAGAGGGCAGCCCACCAAGCTCCCCTGTCCCTGAGATTGTCCAGGCAAGAACTGGAGTGGGTTGCCATTGCCTTCTCCAGTGCATGAAAGTGAAAAATGAAAGTGAAGTCCCTCAGTCATGTCCAACTTAGTGACCCCATGGATTGCAGCCTACTAGGCTCCTCTGTCCATGAGATTTTCCAGGCAAGAGTACAGGAGTGGGGTGCCATTGCCTTCTCCAGTCAGTTACACTAGGCTACAGTAAAGCAATCAATCATATTGCTGCTTCCTCCTTATCAATGCACGAATTCTCAAAACTCATCAGTAAGTAAACAATTTAGTACATGAATGGGCAACAGATCTGAACTGACCTGTTACTAGAGAAGACAAATGAATGGGAAATAAGCACATTAAGGGATGTGTAACATCATCAGTTAAATAAGCAGGGTGACAATATACAGCCTTGATGTACTCCTTTTCCTATTTGGAACCAGTCTGTTGTTCCATGTCCAGTTCTAACTATTGCTTCCTGACCTGCATACAGATTTCTCAAGAGGCAGGTCAGGTGGTCTGGTATTCCCATCTCTTTCAGAATTTTCCACAGTTTGTTGTGATCCACACAGTCAAAGGCTTTGGCATAGTCTATAAAGCAGAAATAGATGTTTTTCTGGAACTCTCTTGCTTTTTCCATGATCCAGCAGATGTTGGCAATTTGATCTCTGGTTCCTCTGCCTTTT